>OZ005653.1:160713504-160738504 GCA_963930645.1 Salticus scenicus | reverse complement strand
GATGTTCTGGGGAGGCTCCAGCTGACTTGCACTTGGTGCACTCACGATAAGACTTCTGTTCATCAATATATGTAAGGCTCCCAATTTGTCTACTCATGAGACTGCTAATGGCGGTCTGGACACCTCTATCACTCCCAATTGTGAGGGCACAGGAGTTTTCCCAGAATAATAAGAGTGGATTAACTAACAGTGAATGCTAAATTTCTTGAGGATGAGGGTATGTCAGGTAGGATTCTCATTTAAAATAAATAAATAAATAAAATAAATAAAAATAAAATAACGTTTATTCGATGTTTTTACAAAAATCTTTCAAATTATTTCCGAGAAAACAGTTTGTGCTATATTTTGCGATGGACGGAAAAGATTTAATAATGAGCACTAATTTTCGTGAAGAAGAGAATAAGTCAGATAGATTTGACATCTCAAAAAACCCTTAACCGTAAGATTTTATCAAAATCGTTAAAACCATTTTCCAGACAACCAGGTTTCTGCCATATTTTTCAACGGGAGGAATAAGAGAAAGCTAATTTTCTAGAAGATAAATTAGACTCATGTCCATAAATTAAGGATAATGCTAGCTGCAACAAATAAATGTTCAGAAGCAAAACAAACACGACTTATACATAAAACCCATTTATTAAACAAAAGATCAAGACCAAAAATGATGGTTTATGTAGAATACCATTCATAAAAATTACGATTTTTGCTCCCTGAAGCAATTGCAAAAAATATCTTCCTCACAAAAACTTAATATTACATAGTTGGTATGATGGATAGTACATTGTATGTCTCCCAGATGATGAAATACAGTCCGTACAACGTCTAGGCATGCTGAGTATTAAATTATCGATCTGATATTGGGGAAGATTACTCTACTCATCAAGCAATGCTCTCCAAAGTCCCGGTACACATGTAGGAGGTGGTTGACGAGCTGCAACACGTCGGCCAAGCATATCCCACACATGATCTATCGGATTCAAGTCAGGTGAGAATGCTGGCCATTCCATACGAGTGATTTTCTCAGATTGTAGGCATTCTTTTACAACGTTTACACAGTGAGGACAAGCATTGTCATCCATAAACATAAATCCTGGGCCCATGACACCCCTAAACAAATGTTCATGTTGTTCCAGAATAATATCCCGATAGATTTGGCCTGTCATGGTTCTGATTTGAACATGCAGATCTGTTCTGGAGCCCAGTATGATTCCACACCAAACGAGCACTCCTGCACCACCTTAATGGTGTCGTTCAAAGATGTTGTCATGGTAGTAACGGGTACCTGGCGTTCTTCATATGAAAGTCCGACGTGAATCAGACTGCAAGCTAAACCTAGACTCGTCGGAAAACATCACACAAGCCCACTGTGCTGCTGCCCACTTTGCATGTTCTCTACTCCAAGCTAACCGCTGGCGACAGTGCGTTGCCGTGAACAGAACACATCTAACAAGCCTGCGAGCATATAGACTAATATCTCCCAAACGTCTATACACGGTTTGCCTTACAAATGTGGTACATGTAGCTGCAGATAACTGACAAGACAGGTTTGATGCTGTGTTCCGTCTGCTTCTTTTGGCAGTTACTGCCAAATACCGATGATCATTCGGCGTTGTAACTCGGAGCCGACTAGTACTGTAACGTTGACTGGCATTTCCATCATTTCGGAATCGTTTCCAAAGCCTACAGATGACACTTTGGGCGATTCCAAGTTCTTCCGATACCTCTATCTGAGTACGCCCACATTCCAGTCCGCGGATAATTCATCCACGTAAAAAAGGCATCTTCTGTGTTATAACTATTCGTTTGTGCCACTCAGCAACTTACTGAACGCTTGCGAACAATATTCCCTCTTTGCTCCCATTCCTTATCTACCCCTTTCTTACAATTTCGTCATTGTGACGTCATATCGGCATCATCCGTGGGCATCCTATAATTTGCATATTATTCTTGAAGATGTGTGTGGTAATTCTACAAGTGAAATTTTGCATCAAAGTTCAATTTCCGTGTGATTCTGAATTATCTTTAATTTATGGACATGAGTGTAGATTGTTCTGACGTCTCAAGTTTTTACCAAAACCATTTGAACCATTTTCGTGTAAACCCGATTTTTTACACATTATATTTTAATTTATTCTTGTTTTATTTTATTTTATTTTATTTATTTATTTAATAGTTAAACAGCAAACCATTAGGTATATTTTTGATAATGATTTAGCCTATATTTCTACAGCATCAATATTTATTATAGCTAAATCGCCAAAAATGCTTAATTTTGGTATGTTTTTGTGGTCGCTGTAATTCATTTCAGCCGATAATGTTTTCACTTTCTGGTGTTTTAGGAAGAGTAGAATCCCATATTTTTTTTTTTCAATATTTTTTGAAGACGACACCTTTTGAATGTTTCCTTGTAAGTAGAATCACAAATAAACAAGTTTGTCCGTGCGTGACGTCACCTGTGCTTACCTTATAGTGGAGTGCTGACATGAATGTGCATGTTGATTGCTTCAAACATCTAAGAAAACTGTGGTTATTGTGCCTCCTTTTCAAAAATGATTGTTTGAATTTTCATAACTCATCTTACGAATTTCTGTATGGTCGGCAGCAAAATTATTGAAGCACACTAGCAATAATTCCTACTAAAATGATAGGCACCTAATATTGTTTTGTTAAGTAAATATTTGTCGAGTCGGGATCTTAGTCTTATACTTTTTATAAAAAAATAAGTTGATGATAAAAATTAGCGATCAAACTGAAAAAAAAAAAAAAAAAACATGAAAAGTGTGAATGTGCGCTTCAAGAATTTTGCTACCGACTGTAGAATGGTACAATTATAAAATATTTTTAAATTAACGATTTCTCATGGCCTAGTTTATACATGTTACTTGTAGCAGGTAGTTGCTCGAAATCTGCACCATTTATAACAAGTGCAACGATTGTGGACAACGCCAACTGATGTCAAGAAACAAGAAAAAATTCAATATGAAAAGGAAATATACTAATTATCTTTAAACGTGTTATCCAGTAACAATTGTATTTTGTAATCTTATCTGGTCTCTTTTTTTTTTTTTTTTTTTTTTATTCTTTAACATTTTCTCTTTAAATAAAATTTTTTAACTCTTTTTAAATTTCTCTTATTTTTTTATTTCTTTTAATTATTAAAATGAAATAGTTATATTAAGCGCAGTCTCTCCTAACCATGTGTACCCACGTGTGCGCATTGTTTAAAATTAATGTTCAACGTATTCTATTTAATACTCTGTATATGTGAATTTCTTTTCAAAATGAAAGTAGTTTCGTCATTTTAGCATGTTGAGAAAACGGCAGAGTGCTTGAAAAAAAAAAAAAAAACCATACAATAAATTTCAACCAATAAGATTTAAAATTTTTACCGGTCAATTATTATTATCATTATTATTCGAAATTTATTTCACTAGACACCTCAGTTGAATTTTAATCAGCCCAAATGATTTTGTAATGCAAAATGAATGAGTAAAGCTACAAAGTATGTATCCATTCAAAGATATGTGTCTTTCGTTTTTAAAGAAAACAAAACATCTGTAATAAAATTTTTTATAAAATATATCATGAGTATTATCTGCATGAAATTATACCCCACACATATATTTATGAAAACGAGACATTTATTTGTATGAAAACTAATTTTCCAAAGAGATCATAGAGTTTTAATGGGCCACTGCGTCCATTAAAGAAGCATCATATTACTTAGATGACCCATTTACTTGTACCACATTTATTTCAGAGTTATTTTTAAAGAATAAAATTACATACGGCTTGTGTTAGAACAATGGTAACTGTGCAAGACATTGAAATTTGAATCAAAAGCTAATCAGAATACAAAAATGTTATATGATGCTCATTTAAAATGGTTATGCAGTTGTTCTTATAATATGATTAGACATGGTAAAGCGAGTAATTAGCATTGAAACACGAGCAGTGAATAAATGCATTAAGTCTGAAATACGATTTCGTATGTATATATATTTATTAACTTATTTATAATATTAAAGGTATTACACTGTCAGAATTGCAAAATCATATTGCAATATTAAAGAAGTTCTGAATGTTCATATCTTAAAAAGAGTCTATGCTTTTAATTATAATCTTTTGATAATCTCGCTTTATACTGTGCAAATCTTTAGTATTATCTAATTAAAAATGTATTATGAAATGTTATCATGTAATATTACTGAGTTTTTTTTTTTTTTTTTTTTTTTTTTTTTAGTATTTTGTAAAAAATGTTGGAAGTAGCAAAAAATATTCTATTTGTAAGATTTTTAATAATTCTACAATGTTTAATTTGCTATTTTCATGCGTAGAAATTGAAATGGAAAAATGTTTAAAAATACATAATGAAGAAATTTCTTTCTCTTTGTCTTCAACTTATGAATGTAAAAAAAATATATGTATGTACTAAAAGCATTGAGAATAAGAATGTTTTATTTCTCTCAAAAGTGTGAAAATACGCAGTTATAAAAAACATTCTAAAATTAAATATTTACTTAAGAATAAATTTTCAAGTTTCAAAAATGCTTCGCCTTTTTTAACAAGAAGTTTTTTTTTTTTTTTTTTTTTTTTTTTTTAAGGATTTAAAAGTGGCATGATGGTGATACTGGGAAATATGTTGTATATGATAAAAAAATATTTGCACGTCTTATTTTTTTATTTTTTATAATAGAGATAGATAATATTATTTATAATACTTAGAAATATGGCATCTATGTTATTTTATTAAATCATATTTTAGAAAAAGGACGGGATACAATTTTCAAAAGATGATGAAAAATATCCAAAACCTTTTTAAATATTGTCAACTAATGTAGAAGAAGATAAATATAAAATATATCTTTAGATAAAAAATCATAAAATATTATTTAATAGGCACGCAATCATAAACTTCTCGATAAAAGAAATCCTGTTCAAAGAATAGAATCATTCTCTGAAGCTGTATGCAGTTCTGGATCCGAAACAAACCGTCGCTGTTTCCTGTAGTTTTTCTTTAGCTGTGCGACAAGGTGGAAGACGTATAGACATAACTCAGTACTGTAGTCAAAGTGGTCTAGAATTCCCAAATGGAAGGAGCACAACAGGTCTTTGCCTGGCTATAAGGGGATGGGCATTGTCGTGGAGTAAAATGGATCTTTTAGTGAGAATTCCTTGTCTTTTATTCTTCCCACTAAAAAAAAATTCTGTGACTGACATCTAGAAACTAAATTGTACACTATTTTGTCCCTTCGATAAACACTTTGGCAACTACTGTGCACACACTTTACTGAACCCACCCATTTTAATCCTTACAATATCGTGCAAACTACCAATTGAAACGCTGTAAGGGATATTCGTTTAACCTTTCGAGCGTGATTGCCAATAGCAGCTACTACCTGTGCCTCGTCCAGAATGCGGTTTTTCAGCTATCCTGAAACAGCGTCGTCCTTCAATGGATTTCATCTACTATATCATTCAGTAAATGTCTGCTGAATGTACCACTTCAGTGTGAATAAAGCAAACGGCACACTGCTGTTCTTTGTTAGTCACGTATTTTTATGGCCCCATATGAATATTATATCCACATTCATAAAACATTTAAGGCTGGTATAAATTAATTTTAAAAAAATTGCCACCCACGCCGTTGTCTGCAAGTAATTGGACTAATTTTGAGGAGCCCTTTATATTATCTATAAATTATAAACATACCGAATAATGTATTTAAGCTTAGCTCAGCAAAAAGAGTCACGATACAACTTGAAATGCATTTTAAGCGCTTATAACAAAGAGCTATTATATCGGAATTATTTTATGTTGACGCTGTAAATAATGTATAACAAATTTATACTATATTTTACGAGAAACATACTTTTGTGTATATAAAGCATGTCATTTTCATTTTGTTTATTACTGGCTAAATATGTGAAACTGCACTTACCAGACATTTCGCTCGTAGACGTAATACATTCCAGTATTTTATATGTCTCTGTATACGGAGCAGTGCTCCGATATCAATAAAATGTTTCAAGTAGTATTCCCATATGATACAGGTTTAAAATACCTGATTTGTACTTCTTGCTTGTATTTATTTTTATGTTAAGTTGATAAATAAGTCGTTTACAGACGGATACACAGAACCTAAACCAACCATGTAAAACCTCATTTTCGGATTTGGGGACTTATACAGCAAAATTACAGAGAAATTTCGATTCCAAATTTTGCCCTGAGAAAAATATACTTTCTGTGCAACAAACCTGTACGAGAAAGTAAAAAATAGAAAACCAAATAACTTTAATATTGAAAATTTATGTAAATAAATATAAGACTGAATATGTTGTGTATGCAACATCAGTTAAATAAGTCATGCATTATTAAACACAGTAATTAAAAATTATAGTTAGAGCCAAATAGGGATAGAAATGCAACTACATTAGTTGCTTTATTGGTATTATTATTATTTGTAATAAGATCAATTTACCAATATTTGTAATTCTCATAATATGATTTTTTACAGCAAAAAAAGGCATTTAATTATAAAATTAGATTAGACTAAACATGAAGTTAGACTATGTGAAATGTAATCCTTTTGAACCATTTCGTTTATGGTGATAAATGTATGAGTTACAGAAAATATGTCTTGGAGAAACTTTTCTATTTTCCTTTTTTATTTATATCTTTTTTTTTTTTTTTTTTCATTGATTCTAAAACATAGATTTAAATAAAAATCTTTAAAATATATTTTCTTTAAAATACTTTAACTTTCGTTGTTTAATATAAACATACATTATACATTTTTCTGTATTTTACATTAAAAGAAAAAAAAAATTAAACCATTTTTACTAACGTTCGTTTAAGAACTCAGAGAATATATACTGTTATCACCACCACACTTAAAGTAATCGCGCTAACAACAACCGAATATATCTGTATCATGGATTTTGCAATCATTATTATCGAACTAACAGCGAAATCTCGTGAAATAGAACTGAACTATCTATCATTATAAATATAATTTACATTTTACAATGTAAATTATTCTATGCAACTAAAGAAAAATGTGGTCAATTGAATAGAATCAACATCTAATTTAATATGGTATTATTATTATTATTAATTTCCTGAAAGTACAAGATCGAGAAATTTTTCTTCTGCTTGAAGAATAGAATTATATGTGACCATATAACTAGACATATCTTTAAAATTAAACAGATATGAAATCAAAAGAATATAAAAAGGTTATTTTGTAAAGTATATTTTAAATTTAAACTTAATTTTAAATACAACAAATATATTTAGAACAAGATACTTAGGAGTAAGTACTTGTTGCATATCAAACAAAATATTTCAATAAATATTCATTCTTCCGTTAAAAAAAAAAAAAAAAAAATCGCTATTCTAATTATTTTGTATATTTTAGCGGAAACATTGTATGGAAAAAGATTAACAGTGACATTATAAATTTAATATGAACATGTGGTAAAATTTTAAATTTTATATCACCTGGCACTTCATAATTCTTTCGAATATAATTAATATGAACGTTGTGTTTAAAACCCTTCATAACTGTTACACATTACGGGTTAAATTCTGCTAAGAATGAAAAATTAAGCTGTTTCAAAAACTTTTGGTGACTATAAATCTTGTGTACGCTGATAAGAAATTATATTATACTAAGAGAAAAATAGAATATTATCAATTTTTATGAATTGTTAAAATGTCTACAGACTTATGGGATATCCAGTATTATCACGACTAATGTATTATTTATATATAACAAGGTTATCTCCATGAGCATATACATTATTTTGAAGTTATACAAAATAACTGAAAAGAAAGAAAACATGAAAGAAAAAAAATGTACAAACAAATTTTCTATATAAATAATAATAATAATAATAATAATAATAATGATATTGAGTTTATATATATGTATATACAAGTAATTCTTACTCAAAACATTAATTTATTTTAAGAAAAAAATTTGAAACTAAAAGAATTCTCAATATGTAATGTGTAATACTTTTAAATTCGAAAATATACTAACTAAACATTCAATAAACTTCTTGAAATAAATGATGTTCTGTCACTGATTTAATCTGAAATAAAATATAGTTAAAATAAATCTTTCGAATATTTCTTTTGCGGATATTTTTCGATGTGTAATGTAAACGGTAATTTATTTGCGAATAAGAAGTTTGAAAAAAGAAAAATTTATTTTTTATACACTTAAAATAATGTGACGTTGGTTCCTATTAATTTGATTAGTTGCATTTTCAACAAATGTACTTATTTTCTTTTTTATCCCTTTAACGATTATTTACAATTTAATATCATATATGATTTTAAAAGATAATAAAGGTAATGTAATATGTCTTCAATAAAAACAGTTTGTTCCTATTCATAATTTCTAACCAATTATCGACGATGTCTAATAATAAGTTAGCATAAAAAAATCTTGTTCTCAAAGTTTGTGAAGTTTTAAGAAAATATTAAAATTAAGTTCATTACGATTACGACAGGGCTATTTCACTCTATTAGACATTCCGGGTTATCATCATTTGCTTTCGTCTTGAATACGTCAGGATGATTTTCCCCTTTGACAACAAGTAATATATATATTCATATATATATAATTAAAATTGACATGAAGCCTTATCAAGAGATTTTAAGAAATGAATATAGTAAACGTTGCTAAGGAACGCAGCTTAATATTTTGAGGCATAAATCAGTTATTTATTCTATATTTTTACTATCCTTATTAGACAAACTTTTTGTTCTTTTTTTTCCTCTCGCATCAAGTTAAAAAAAAATAATTAAAATAAATTTGAGAAAAATCGTGCAATAGAAATGGAATTGCTTTATTATAGAACATCCTTGCCGAACTTTGAAAGCTGGCCCAGAATTATCTTGAATGTTTCCAGTCAAAGTTTTTACTTACGCAATTGTGATAGCCATTTTAAACCATCCCAAAAACGGCAACAAAAATTTAAAAGTAGTCAAGGAAGTCCTATACTAAAACTGTACCAAAGAAAATTTAAGAAATGACCGTTGCTAAAGAACTCAACAGAGTTACCGCATACCTTTATATGGAATAATAGACTATAAAACTGTCCTGTCGTACTAAATTAAATTATTTTTTTGTGCCAAATTTTATATCTATTACTTAAAACAAATTATTTATTTATTTATTTTGTTTATATATATATATTATTATTATTATTATTATTTCTGTATTGTAAAGCTTCCTAACTATTTTTACACAATACGTATGCTTAACAGTTTCGTTTTTATTAAATGAACCATTTAAAAATAAATACCTCATTCAATTTTAATTTTAATTTTAATTTTTTATTTTTTTCTGGTTTGTCAAACGATTATGTATCCATGTTTTCCCTCCGTGAATATTACATTTCCCAGAAACTATGAATAAGATTTTTCCAATATACTGAAATTAAAAAATTCCAGTCTAGCAGTAAGCCATCTGGTAGCCGAATGGTTACAGAAGCTATATCTACAAGGTAATCGAAGCGCAATTCAAGTGGTAATATGTGTTTCTTTAACTGTGATTTACTTCAGTGAACTATATGGTGCGTATTTAATTAGCAGATATATACAGGGCTACCCAAAATTAAGCAATTCATTCTTTTATATTGAATGCAATTAATAAAGTTGCTTTATCAAACTATACCATGTCTAGAAAAATTTCTTAGGAGTAATAACACAGGTCTAATATATATATATATATATATATATATATATATATCTATACATATATGTTTATGTCTGCGATATGTTTTCTGATGTATATTTAGATGCTGATTACGGAAAAAATACTCAAAAATTACCATAGCGTACAGTTTAGGACAAAAATTAGTATCTCTTGACCTAAAAGAGCAGTTTTTCAACTCCCATTTATGTTATTTCCCGAAAAATCTAGGTAATGTAAATGAAGAACAAGGAGAGCTATTTCATCAGGATACCAAAATAATGGATTGGAGGTATCCGAGCGAGTGGCGTGTTAACATGTTAGCTGAATACTGTTGGATTCTGCATAGAAAATCACCTATCAAGTCCCTCAAGTCGTGCGCAATATAAAAATCTTTAAACGGAACTTCGATGTAAAGAAACACGTTTGAAAGGTAATTTGTAAATAATAGCTTATCTTAATGCATTTTATTCAAATTAGTTACGAATTCGCTTTAGATTCTGTGGGATTTCTTCCAATTTTTATCCTCACTTTGGGAAAAACCCTTACGTGATAGGAAAAAAAGATAAGCATTTCTGAATTCAGCTTACCAAAACAAATTATAGACACCCAAAGCATTACAAAACGATTTTGCAAAATACATTTTCGCAGACCTGTGTAATTACTTTCTCTTATTAACACATTAGAGGAAATATTCTTTTGAAATTCAATTCTAATTTTATATTTTTGTCAGAAATAGAGAAATAGTACATTACTCTGACCATTTATGTTTGACTACTTCTCTAAAATAGTCAAACATAAAATATTTTTGCACTAAAAAACCGATCTGAAAGTTTTTTTTTTTTTTTTTTTTTTTTTTTCCTGAGAAAATTAGTTTTTATTGATAACCTGTACTTCCAATGGGAACAAATCTTTACTAAATGCAAACTATTTTTACCTTATACAAAACGTAAGAATATGTCTATTATGGATTTGTATGCAAAATTGTAATACACAAAAATATCCTTTAAACACCATATTCATCTAGCTTAAACCAACATAATTTTCTGAAACATACACTTAAAATATGTTATTTTAAGCGATTTCTTTAATAAGTAATTAAAATATAGCCATCAGAAAAACTATGAAAATAAGGCACAACCGCATTATTTGCTTAGAAAAAAAAAATCTAATTAAAAAAAAAAAAAAAAAAAAAAAAGGCCGCCATGATTCAACTAATTTTTTAAAATATTAAATATGCATGCATCATTTTCAAAACTTTAATTTTTAAAAAACTTACATGATACAGACGCTTAAACATATTTTTAAAATACCAAATACTGTCCAAAATATGTAAATTCATACAAATTCCAAATTTTAAGGAATTTAAACTTTTTTATTTTTATATGTAGTATCACAATTTATAGTATTTATATATATTAATATTTATAAAATATCTTCAAGCAAATGTTTTTAATGTAGTCACTCAGTTTAAAAAGAAAAATTAAAACTTGTAGAAGATTTAATTTTATAAGAACTTTAATATAAAAATTCTGCTTCAATACATTCCTTTAACTTTAGACTCTTAATTCAAAAAATTATTAAATTTATTTTTTTACTCCTTATGGATGTTCTCTATCATAATATTATGCCCATTTCTCAAACAAGATGCATTTTTCCCTGTATGAAATGGAAGGATCACACTCAATACTGTAGGAGGAAGAAAATTCAAAAAACAAAAACAATTGCGATGTTATAAAATCTGAAATACTTACTCGCCATTTACATATCGATTTAAATTCTATACCTAAGGCATTCAATTTCCATTTATTTATCGATTTAAATTCTATTGTCTCTAAAAGTGTCAATAGATGAGAGTAAAAACTGAATAAGTAAAAATCGAATTTTTTCATTCTTCCGTTGGAATTTACTTTCCAAACTTCAAGAAAATGCAAATTTTCTTTTTCTATTTTCTGAAGTGAAAAACTATCTTTCCAATCTTTTATATATGCAAGAAAGCATACATAACCTCACCAAAAATATCATATTCTTTATACTGGAACATCAGATGAATTCAGTGGTACAAGAAACATGGAAGACGACGGCATAAGTTAGATATTTGTATGAATATTTTCGGAATCTCAAACGTTATTGTTGATTTTGGATAGAAATGTATGGATATATTGTAAAATTAAATGATATATTACAATATATTATGAATAATTAAATATAATTAATTGTAATATATAAAATAAAATATGTTATCCAAATTACTAAAAATATGGATAACATATTTTTAGTAAACATAAAATCGATAAAAAGTTTTTCAACCTCAATTTTAATCTGTAACGTTTAAACAGCACTACCAGCAAAAGAGTCATTGAAGTAGAATTAAGAAGGTATTATGAGAAATACATTGTAGAAGAAATGCCATTTTTTCACACAAAAGGGTGCTAAAATGGCTTAAGCACGCAAAAATTGTTTCAGACGAAACTATTAAGCACAAATATTCAGCAGCAAAATAATAATAATAAATAATAAAATAAATAATAATAATAATAATAATAAGTAATTGATAGGCACCTATCTAGCAAAAAACTTGCGGTGTCATGTTGTACTTGTGACAATATATATATATATATATATATATATATATATATTCTTTTTGTCGCTTGATGAAAGATCATGCTTAAATATTTTCGACCTCAAACAATTTCATATTTTTGGAATTTATGAGGTTGTTTACGAAGAGATTTTCTTCTTTCACATTCAAAACCACAATCAGGTGCATTTTTCTACAAAAAGCATCATAATATTTTGTGTTGAAACAACTAAAAAAGTAAAGATACTAATAAAAATATTAATTCGAAAAAAGAAATATATATATATATATATATATATATATATATAAATATATATATATATATATATATATATATAAATATATATATATATGTATGCATTTTTAACTTGAAATGGTATGCCCAAACTTTGTCCTTGTCTTTGAATTAAATGTTATTTAAAACTCGATAAATAAGTTGAGATTAACTACATAGAATAATTTATTTGCAAACTAGAGATGAGCATTTGCTTTTTCAATTTATTTTTAAACACTTCCTAACAAAATTAAAATATATTTATAAATTTCGTCCATTTGTCTATCCGAGCTACTATTTTCATATGTATTCTTTAAATGTCTTAAAACAAGTCAATGTTATTTAGGTTTATTAGAGCTTGTTTGCAATTGAGGATGACAAAGAAACCAAAACTTATTTGTATACATATATCTACAGAAAAACAAAAGAAGAAAAAAGAAATACAAGAAAAACAAAAAGATACGTTGTGATATACAAGAAATGCTTTAATTTTTTTTTTCAAATTCTTTAAACTTTACAAAAAAATACAAAAGAAAAATAATTTAACTTTATTATCATCTGAAAACTGATTTTTAAAATTTCAGTAGGATTTTTGAAGTTTTTCGGTTATTAAGCATTCCATTTAGAGTACCTTTCTCTGTATCACGCTTTAAAGTTATCCCGCCTTTATAATTTTGGCAATCCGTTATAAAATATCTTGTTATATTATACTACAATATTATACTATATATTGTAACAAATAAGCTGTTTGAATTGGAAAAAAGATTATGTTATAAATATATTACAAAATTTAACAATACATCTTAAAATAATACAGAAATGCAGAATTTAAACAAAAGTTAGTGAAATTTTCGTTAAAAGTATAAAATTGAAACAGATAAATAACACAAAGTAAAACCTTCGTGCATCTGATTTTACTACTGTAGAACGATTTATTACATCTGATTATTTCTTTAAAAAAGCATAAATGTTGATGCTAAAGAAAATATTCTGTGATATTATACTTCTTCCGTGTTATAAATGGCATCACAAATTCGGTAAGAAGCATTTATTGTAACTTAAACTGATACACCTGACACTTAAGATTGCTGGTCATTACATTTTCTTTCTTGGCTTGGAATACTCACCTGTCTGTTGAGAATAAATTTTTACGTCACAAATCTGTAATCTTGGCATCTCAAAGACAGAGCTTGAAAGACTTCAAGTACTCAAAAACAAGCATTTTCGTAGGTATGTTCATGCTTTTCCCTAAATTCACAAACACCTGAAGAATTGAACCATCTCTTCTGAAATTAGGAAAATTATGACGAAGTTTCTTAGATCTGTCCCAAAAGTCGAGAATCCTTATGTTAAACACAATCAGAAGATACGACCCTAGGACAAACAGTGCTAGAAAACATCTACTCACCATCTTGGTCAGTTAGGATAGGTTTTTACCCATCTCCAGCAGTTGACCTATCTGGCGGTACTTAACACATAATTCTTACTCAATATTTATTTTATCCCGGAGTTTGAATAACTTTATTAATCTACCTCCGCCATCAGCAACCTGCTGTGTTTTGGTTGCAATCGCGTTTAGTCAATCTTCTTGCCTCTCGCACGTTCTCTCTCCTCTGCTTCACAATCACAGACATGTAATCAGAGTTTCCAATTTTTATAATTCATTTCGAAGTATTGTTAGCTCCGCCTTTTTTATACCATCTTTTTTAAAGTTTTCCCCCCTTATTTTATCGTAGTTATATACAGGAAAATATAATTGTATAAATAAAGTGATGTGAAAAATAGGTGGGGCTAAAAATACTCCGGAATTAGATATCAAAGTTGGCATTTCTACATGTAATGCATCATATCAGCACATCTGAGTTCCTCAGAACTCACCCAGCTACTGTTCTGACCACCTCGACTTAAACCTATTCAAGCTCTCTTCATATTCAGGTGTAGGTAGGCTATGGTTTCGACCGCCGCAGGTACCATGGTGATGATAATGTTGTGATGAGGATGATGATGCCCTGGGTGCCGTGTTACTTATATACCGTAATGCCCAAGTACCGCCATGGTCCTGACTATGATGATTAGATGGAGCCATACTAAGTCTACCAAATCATTAGCTAGTGCTATATTACTCACTCACTTCTGCGCTTATGATTTGACTTTTTTATTCTGCAGACATGTCATCATGATTCACGTAGGATATAGAGGGGTAATTCTATATCATTCCTCCAAGGAGTTGGTTGAGCGAAATTATCAGTTAAGTTTATAAATTCTTATTAATTGTCACAGATTATTCCAGGGTGGAGTGGGATAGGTCTACTTTAGCAGCAGTGTTACTAAATTTGGGGTCAGTTTTATTCGATATCTATCATTAAATATTAATTGTCAAGTTCTCTTAATTACTTCGAAGTTTAATCGTCTGTTGTGTATCAAATAACACTCATTAAAATTATCGGCAATTTCTGAATAGAAAAGTCCCTAATTTTGGCAACAGTGCTTGGCATGGAACACGCTGCCAGACATCATATTATTCATGCTAACTCTGTTGAGAAATTTTCACTACAAATTCAATTTTATATTTAAGCATAATCTATAGACATCGATAAAATGCATATTTGGCTTCCCACATGCCATAATATTGCGAGCTACTAATCAAACTTTGGTTATCAATAACTTCTACAAATCACCCTCTTTTGCATGTGTCTTTTGACATAACAACATCTAAGAAAAAGACTATAAATCATAATGTCACTTTCACTGATTTCTAACTATTAACTGAACGAAAAAAATTAACTTTGAAGTCAAAAGTTGCTTTTAACGTTCCATGATTTTATATCTTTTTCCCCATGATTTCCATTCGTTTCTCCTTCACCAAGGTGGAGATCAATTCGGACTTCTACGATTAAGTACCAAAATTTATTTATTATTGAGGGATCACGATCTCATGAAATAAATTTACATTATAGTACTTAAACATAGAACCGTATGAGAAACTCACAATACAATTTGAAGTGCACTTCCAGAAATTCCAATAAATAACTTTTATATATCCGAATTCGTTTATGCAGCAAACCAGTGGTAAAGGATTTTCATACCATTTTTACTACGAAATATATATTTATACATATAAAATATTTTTTGTTTAGTTCAGTCATAAAATCTAAACTGTACCTACCAGAAATGTTGCCCTTAAACATCATATATTTGAATTATCTTGAATGATCTTGCGCATGCATTATTTTTTTCCAATTTGACAATAAGTTTCGAATATCACTTCCATATGAAAAGAATGTAGAATACCGAGCAAAGACTTCATGCTAATATTTTCTTATGAGTTATGCTGATAGCATACCCACAGACCAACTGCTAAAAATCTTATTTTCGACTACAGGATAATCAAAAACAAAACGTTCCCTACCATATAGGTGTAAGAGAAACTAAAAAAAAAAATTAGATACGTAAAACTAGCTAATATTACAATAACACAAAATAATACAACATTTTTATTGAAAAAAATATATATAATTATAAATATATATTATCACGACTAATGAATGATTTATAAATAAAAACATTATCTTTATGAACATAAACATTATTTTGAAATTAAGCAGCATAAAAGAGGTGGGGGAAGAAAAAATGTACAAAAAAATAATTAATTCTCAATCAAAATAATAATAATAATAATAATAATAATAATAATAATAATGATGATGGTATAGAATTTAGAAATATGTATATATATGTAATTCTTTCTTATAATGTAATTTTAAGAAAACTAGTTGGCATAGGTGGACTCTGCTCAGTTCCCCATCATATTTATGTTCTCATAAATTTCTAGTGGGAGACATATTATAATCATGTTAAAAGAAATGAATTTGACCAAAGCTTGATACAGTGACAGAATGAAATTCTCGCCTAATAGGCAATCCACCGTTCACTTCGACTTATTTATCTTATTCTAATCTATTAATTTATTTCATTGGGATCAATTTCGTTGTTTATTTTCATGCTACTATTTCCAATGCAATAATCCTGAAAATTCATATTTATAAGAAAAATTTACAATTTCGCTATGTTGATAAAATCGTAAATTACGAATAATTTACGAAATTTTCCTATTAGAATATTTGTATTCAATCATGTTCAAACAAATATCAAAAATGTAATTTTGAAGTTGTCTAATGTATTTATGATCCTCAAAATGTAAGTTTATGCTCAATTTTGCCTTATTCTGCCATTTTAAGTAAATCGTAAATTCCAAATAACTTACGAATTTTTTAAATTGGAAAAATCATAGTCTATGATATTCATGCCAGTATCCAAAATAATATTTAAAAAGTGGTTTGACATCTTTACGATGAAAATATTCCTCAAGATTGACGTTTATGTGAAATTTTACTCTATTCTGCCATGTTAAGAAATTCGTAATTTTCCAATAACTTACGAAATTTTTATATTGGAAAACTCATAGTCATTAATATTCATGCCAGTGTTCTAAATAATATTTCAAAAGTAGTCTGACATCTTTACGATGAAAATATCTCTCAAAATTGACGTTTATGTGGAATTTTGCCCTACACTGCCATGTTAAGAAATTCGTAAATTTCCGATAACTTGTGAAATTTTCAAAGTAGCATATTTATAGTTACTGATGTTCATTACGGCATCAAAACTGATATTTTAAAACTGGTCCGACATTTTTACAGTAAAGCGTTTCCATTTAATGCACGTTTAAGTGAATTTTTGTCCCATTCTCCCATGTTAAGAAAATCGTAAATTTCTCATAACTTACGAGGTTTTTTAATTCGAATGTTGCAAATGAATAGGGTTCTTGCCAGTATCGAAAGTAATATTTTATAACTGATCTGACCTCTCTGCGATCATTTGTTCGTGAGATATCGTGTTAACAGACTAACAAACTAACGGGCTAACGGACTAACACACTAACGGACTGACGCACTAACCGACTGACACATTAATAGACACCCTAGAGACAGACACCATGCAAATTTTGTCATTTTCGGATTCCTCACACCTGAAAACGTAGAAAAAAGTCAAAAAAACGAGGTCGAAATTTTTCACGATTACCTAAGTTCCCCATACCTATAGTATGATGGAGAACTAAAACTAAAAATTCTTATGCAAAAAACGACTGACTGTGAGCAATTTCAAAAACCACCATGTTCCATGTTTGAGCGAAGTAACTCTGTTTTTTTTTCCTCCCCCCACCTTCAAAGTCCTCCTAATAACTTTATAAATTCAAAAATATCCGCAATCGATTTATAAGTATCAAAAACAAACCTCTATGTACCGATTTGAATGACCTAACACAACTTTTTTTTTTTTTTTTTGCGCCTCCCCCCCCCTTCCCGCCTCTTCTAATATTTTTACAATTTCGAAAATATCCGCAATCGATTTGTCGATATCAAAAACCTCTATGTACCAATTTTAAACGGTCTAACTCTATTTTTTTTTTTTTTTTTTGCCACTACCCCCCCCCCTCCTCCTCCTTTCTACCCTCCAAATAAGTTTACACTTTCGAAAATATCCTTATTCGTAATGCAGGCCTCTAAAAACTATCTGTACCAATTTTGAACTACCTAAATACATTTCTACTTTTTTGACCCTCGGCCCCCCTTCCCACCCCTCCTAATAACTTTATAAATTCGAAAATAACCGCAATCAATTTGTAAGCATCAAAAACCTCTATGTACCATTTTTGAACGCCCTAACTCTATTTTAATGTTTTGACCGTCCGCCTCGCCCTTCCCACGCTCTTAATAATTTTAAAATTTCGAAAATATCCGCAATCGATTTGTCGGCATCAAAAACCTCTATGTAGTAATTTTAAATGGACTAACTCTATTTTTATTTTTTTTTTACCCTACGTCCCCCCCCCCTTTCTGACTCTCCTAATAACTTTACAATTTCGAAAATATTCTCATTCGACTTGCAGGCCTCTAAAACCTATTTGTACTAATTTTGAACGGTACAACTGTATTTCTATTTTCTTTGCCCCATAGCCCCCCTTTTCCTCCCTCTCTGGGACGAATTTCTAAATTTAAAGAAATTAGTTTTTATTTGTTTGTTAGAGCTATATTTTAGAGCAAAAATCTCACATATATCATTTTTTTCTGTTTGCGATATAAAGGATTATTTCAAATCATTTTGCCCCCTCTCCCCCCTCTTGGGGGCTGAATTTCTAAAATTCCAGAATTCGGGTTTTAGATATTTGTATTAGCTATAAATTAGAACAAGAATTTCACGTACATCTGTTTTTTTTGTTTGAGATATGTAGGAATATGTTTTATTTCTTACACTATATGTTCTATAATCTCCCCAAATTTCGAGTCAATGGCTCCAGTAGATTTTGCTGTGCGTTGATGACTCAGTGAATGAGTGAGTGGAAGTACTCTTTTGTTTATATAGATATAACAGGCATTAAAATAGTCGTTTCGTACTAAATTAAATTGTTATTTTTTTATTTATTTTTCCTCCTTGTTTGTTAAACAATTACGCATCCTTGTTTTCTCTCCGTGAACATTACGTTTCCCAGAAATAATGAAAACGATTTTCCAGTGTATGGATATTAAAATTCCAGTCTGGGAATACGCCTTCTGGTAGCCGAATAGTTATAGAAGGTATCTGAAGCGCATTTCAACTGGTGTTATATGTTTCTTTTACTTATGATATACTTCAGTACACTATTGTGCATATTTAATTTGCAAATATGTACAGGAGTACCAAAAATTAAGCAAATCATTCTTTTATATTTAATGTAATTAATAAAGGTGCTTTATCAAATTATACAAACCATGTCCAATGAAATTTCTTAGAAATAATAATTACTTTCTCTTATTAATATATCAGATTAAATATTCTTTTAAAATTCTATTCCAATTTTTAATATTTGCTAGAAATAGAGATATAGACTATTTCTCTGATCATTTATATTTGACCACTTCTCCGAAATGGTCAAACATAAAAAGTTTTTTGTACTTAAAAACTTATCTTGCAGAACATTTTTCTTTTCAAAAAAATTAGTTTTTTTTTTTTTTTTTTTTTTTTTTTTTTTTTTTCCAATGGGAACAAATCTTTACTGAATGAAAAGTATTTTCACCTTATAGAAAAAGTAGGAATATATATCTATTATGGATTTACATGACTTTCATTATCAAAACTGTAATATAGAAACGTGTTTTTTAAACACTATACTCACTCAACATAAAGCTACATAATTTTCTGCAACATACACTTAAAATGTGATACTTTAAGAGATATCTTTAACGATTAGTTGAAGTATAGCCATCAAAACACTATGAAAATAAGGCACAGCCGCATTACTTGCTTAGAAAAATACAACAAAATCCAATAAAAAAGTGTGTCATTCATGGTACAACTAATTTTTTTAAAATATTAAATACGCATGTATCAATTTCAAAACATTAATTTTTAGAAAACTTACATAATATAGACACTTAAACATATTTTGTAATTAACAAATCATGTTCACAATATATAAATTCATATAAATTCCATTTTTTTTTTTTTTTTTTTTTTTTAATGTAGTTGCAAAATTTATAGTAGTTATATGTAGTGATATTTAGAAAACATCTTTAAGGAAATAGTAGTCTCTCAGTTTATAAAGAAGAAAATGAAACTTTAAATTTCTTATTGTAGACTTAGTTTTATTAAAAACTTTAATATAAAAATTCTCCTTCAATATATTCCTTCAACTTTAGATTCTTAATTTAAAAATAAAATATTAAATTTATTTTTTCACTTTTTATAGATGCTCTCCATCTTAACATTATGCACAATACCCAGACAAGATGCATTTTCACATGTATGACATGGTAAGATCACAATCAATACTGTAGGAGAAAAAAACTCTACAAAAAAACAAAAATAATTGCTCTGTTATAAAATCTGAAATACTTACTCTCTATTTACATATCGATTTAAATTCTATATGTAAATCATTCAATCTCCATGGTTTTTATCGATTTAAATTCTATATCTAAAGTATTCAATCTCCATTCATTTATCGACTTAAGTTCTATTGTCTCTAAAAGTGCCAATACATGAAAGAAAAATCAAATACGTAAAAATCGAATTTTTCATTCTTGCATTAGAATTTACTTTCCAAATCGCAGCAAATGCAAATTTTCTTTTTCCACTTTCTGAATTGAAAAATCGCTTTTCGATCTTTTATATATGCAGAAAAGCATACATAACCTCACCAAGAATATCATATTCTTTATTCTAGAACATCAAATGAATTCAGTGGGAACAAGAAACATGGGAGAAGATACCATAAGTTGGATAAATTTTATGAATATTTTAGGAATCTGAAATGTTATTGTTGATTTTGGGTGGAAATGTATAGACTAAAAACGTATTTTTAGTATACATAAAATGGTTTTTAAATTTAATGTTATTCTTTAATATTTGAACAGCACTATTAACTAAAAATCGCCGAAGTGGAATTGTCAAAGAATTAAGTGAAAAACATTATAGGAGAAAAATAAAAACTTTCTAAGCAACACTTGAAATTGCTTAAGAACACAACAATTTCTTCGGATGAAACTACTAAGCACAACTATTCATCTGCAAAAAAATAAATAAATAAATAAATAAATAAAATAAAATAAAAAATAAAGGATAGGCACGTATATGACAATACAACTTGCGATGGCATGTTGCATTCGTGATAACCTTTTGTTTTTCGCTTGATGAAAGGTCATGCTTACATATTTTTCGACCTGAAACAATTTAAAGTTTTTGGAATTTATGGAGTTGATTAAGAAGATTTCCTCTTTCAATATTCAAAACCTTATTCTGATGCAATTTTCCAGAAAAAACATCATAATAACTTTTGTTAAAATGACTAAAAATGTAAAGATACTAATAACAATATTAATTTGAAAAAGAAATATATATATAAATTTTTTATTTGAAATGAGATGCTTAAAATTTGTTTCTGTCTTTGTATTACATGCTATTTAAAACTCGTAAATAAGTTAAGGTTCACTACATAGAATAATTTGTTGGCAAACAAGAGAAGACCATATATATATATATATATATCCTTTTTTTTTCATTTTTTTTTAAACGCTTCCTAACAAAATTAAAATATATTTATAAATTTGGCTAATCTGTCTGTCTGAGCTGCTATTTCAATATATATATTCTTAAAATGTCTTAAAACAGGTCAATGTTATTTAGATTTCATATAGCTTGTTTGCAATTGAGGATAGGCAAGAAACCACAAATCGTTTTTGTACAAAGATTTATAAAAAAAAAAAAAAAAAAAAAAGAAGGAGAAGAGAAAGAAGAAAAACATACGAATACACGGGGGTGTATGAGAAATGTTATATATATATTATTATTATTATTATTATTTTATTTTTTGCTGTTGTTTTCGTCTATATAAGACATTTTAATATCTACAAACTGCGCAAAAAATACAAAAGGGAAATAATTTAACTTTACTGTCATCTAATAATTTTAGGATGCCTGTTAGAGACAATCTCACAACTGTATTCTTTAATACAACTACAGCGTAACGACAACTTAGAGTGACATTTATTAGAGGTAGTGAAAACTGATTTTTGAAATTACAGTAGAATTTTAGCAGTTATTCCATTATTAATTACTTCATTTATATTACCATTCTATACTTCATGCTTACCCCCTTTAAAATTTTGTCAATCCGTAATAAAATATCTTATAATATTATACTATAATAAATTATACGGTAAACGTTTTCTTCTGTTGCTGACGATTAAAACTCGAAAGCATTGAGAGAGGAATAAATACTGTAAAAAATAATCTTTATGAGTGAAAAAAATTATCTGATAAATAATACAGAAATTGATAATATATCTCAAATATAATGCAGAAATACAGATTTTAAACTTAAATTAAGGAAAATATTATATTTTAATTAAAAATATAAAACTGAAACATTTGAAAAACACAAAATAAAATGTTCGTGCCTTTGATTTTACTACTGTAGAACAATTTTTAATAAATATACAGATGATGTAGAATGATTTATTAGAACTGATTATTACTTTAAATAATCATACATGCTGTTGATAAAAAAAAAATATATATATAGTAGTATGCTACTTCTTTCGTGTTATAAATAGCACCACCCATTCAATAAGAAGCATTTATTTTACCTTAAATTGATAGATCTGACATTTTAGATTACTGGTCATTACCTGGTCTACTACAAAATTAAAAAGTTCCAATTTCACCACCAGGGGGCGTACTATATTGTATACAAACATCCCCAAACAACATGAAATTTCAAGAACTTTATCACCAATCGCCTTGAATTTCCAAGACCTTTCAAATAAGGTGTCACATGGTGGTGTCAACTGAAAATTCCTTTAGTTGCACTTTCCACCGCCATGATGCACAATGTATACTGTATGAACATCACCAATGGTCAGGAAATACAAACACATTTAAAATAAGGTGTAACATGATAGGGCCTACTACAAAATCACCTAATTCCATTTTCAACACCAGGGGGCGCACTATATTGTATACAACCATCCCCAATCAACATGAAATTTCAAGACCTTTAAAATGAGGTGCTACATGTGTGGGCCTAAAATGGATTTCTCTCTCAAACTAATTTCCCCCCTTCCCCAACCCCCCTCCAAATCTTGTTTTCCCCTTTTCCCCTCTTTTAAATCGAAAATTCCAAAATCGAAGAAATTGTTTTTTAGTATTCGAGCCTAGTTCCCCCACGTACAATTCCTTCACCGTGAAGTAATTTGGAGCTGAGTTAAGCTCGCAAACGTGTTTTTAACCCCTGCCCACCCAGGGGGGAACCGTTCGACTTTTTTTATTTTTCTCTCTTGATGACACATCTACAGACCAAGACCTTTTGTGAGACACTTCAACCAAATTCTTTTACCTAGCCATTCTCTCAATTTAGTGGAGAGAGACAAAACGCGTTTCAAATTAATATATAGATGATAAATAGTAAAAAGGTGTACCAAAGTTCTCTTAAATAATAGTAAATAATAATAATAATAATAATAATAAATAAACTTATTTATTTGCCTGCAGTTCTAATTTTGATTAGAAAACATTTCTTGCATATATTTGCATACTATGTAGCTTGCTTATAAATTGTTTTTCTCTATCATTCAATTCTAGATTTCATGCGCATTTTACTGAAAATCTTTTAAAGTTCTTTTGTTTATATAATCCTACACTTAAAAAAAAAAAAAAAAAAAAAAAAAAAGATTAATTAAATACAAAAATATTATGTATATTTTTATCGCATTATTCAAATTCACGAATGTATTTGCAATAACTACTTTTCCATAATAAATATTTTTTGAATAACTCATTTATTACAAGATTGATTTTCGTTGCGCGTAAAATGTTCCCTAAATTATTTTATCACTGAACAAAATAATATTAATAAATAAGATGAAACATACACACATGAAAAATCACGCTATATTAATTATTTCCTTGGTAACATGTTATTCACAATTAAGAATATTAAAATAATGAAAATTGTGTAAAAATCGAGTTTTCAAATTTTAATAATTATGTTACATGAACTTTTAAATATGAGAAGTACACAAATTGCAATTTTTTTTTTCTTATAGCTGCTTTTGTGTGTTAAATAATATCATTATAATTGTTGTTGTTTTTAAGAATATTTAATGTATTAATATGAATCAGAGTGACAGAATATTTGATAAATATTTTTAACTACAGAACAGTTTCAATATTTTGTACTTAGAATATTTAATATCGATTTCAATTTTTAATTATATTAAAAACACTTTAAACACACGTAAAATAAAATTTTATTTAAATGATGTTAAAAAGATTTATCCGAAGCTTTTCTCTTTAATAGTAAAGTATCATCAGGGATTTTTATTATTTAATAATAACAGGGGACTTGGCGTTGGAATATTAAAACCCGAATAAACTACTACGTCAGAAACGCCAAAGAAAAATATTGGAAATGCATACAGCTGTTTCGCGAGCCTTAAGCGTGCCGTCTTCAGTGCAAAAAGGATTCTGAATCTGCAGAAGTGCTAGTGTATATAGGAGAGTGGCCGAATTTAGTTCAGCCAATAGGATAACGGGAAAGGTGGGGAGAGTGGCCAATAGGAATTTATTAAGCTGTGTAAACAGTAGAAAAATTAAGAAAATGTGGACTGAATATAAAATTTCCAACAGTCAGACAAATACGGAACAGCGAAATCACAATTTACAAGGTTTTTAAAATTTTTATAAATATGAAAAGCTTCAAAGAAATCGAGTTCATGAATGGATTTAGGTCTGCAAATTATTTTAGCTGAATTAAATTTAAAATTATGATTTTCCTCCCAGCAATGTTTAGAAATAGCCGATTTATTGGTTTCTTGTTTGCGGACGTAATTCATATGTT
>OZ005653.1:160661804-160713304 GCA_963930645.1 Salticus scenicus | reverse complement strand
CTTTTAGACGAAATTTAAGACTGCGTTTAGTTTGGCCAATATATGATAAACCACACTGACAGGAAATACTATAAATACCCCAAGAATTATGCATATCAATGGGATCTTTTAACTGAGAAAAGGTGAGTTTATTGGAAGGCGAAAATATTATTTTAAAATCATATTGTATGAGAATTTTAGCTTTGTTTGACTGGATTTGGGAAAATAGGGTAAGACAATACTGATATTAGAAGAGACTGACTTAGTAGACGAAATACGAGGGAGTTGTAATTTTTGGATAGCTTTGTCTATAGTGTCTTCCATTATAGACAAAGCTATTTCTAAACATTCCTGGGAGGAAAATCATAATTTTAAATTTAATTCAGCTAAAATAATTTGCAGACCTAAATCCATTCATGAACTCGATTTCTTTGAAGCTTTTCATATTTATAAAAATTTTAAAAACCTTGTAAATTGTGATTTCGCTGTTCCCTATTTGTCTGACTCTTGGAAATTTTATATTCAGTCCACATTTTCTTAATTTTTCTACTGCTTACACAGCTAACTTTAATAAATTTCTATTGACCACTCTCCCCACCTTTCCCATAATCCTATTGGTTGAACTAAATTCGGCCCCTCTCCTATATATACGAGCACTTCTGCAGATTCAGAATCCTTTTTGCACTGAAGACGGCACTCTTAAGGCTGCCGAAACAGCTGTATGCATTTCCAATATTTTTCTTTGGCGTTTCTGACATAGTAGTTTATTCGGGTTTTAATTTTTATTATTTGTTTCGAACAAAATATAAAAATCCCTGATGATGCTTTACTATTAAAGCGAAAAGCTTCGGATAAATTTTTTTAACATCATTTAAATAAAATTTAATTTTATGTGTGTATAAAGTGTTTTTAATATAATTAACAAATGACACGTGTTCAATTTGACTCTTTTTTTTAGAGATTATTTATGATTTCAATTTTTATTATCTTTCGCCAACTGGAATATATTTAACAAATAATTATGTTACTCTAAGAAGTTTTAATATCAGTCGTACATCAGGACAGAAAATTTTAAAATGTAGTCTCTTTTATTTTATGTAAGTTTCTGTACTTATACAAACTTTTTATATCACCAGAATTTTCAATTTATTAAAAGCACACTGGTTTAAAAATGTTTAAAAATATTATTATTCCAAATTATTAATTATAAACTTTTATTCCCGATACGTCATAAAAAATCTTGAATATTTATTAATTGTAAAAGTCTTTCCATTACTGCGCATAAATTAATCATACTTAAAATGTAATTTCGAATGACATTTAATCTACAACTTAATTAAACTGTGTCATTTTAATCGATATGAAACAGCGAAATTTTAATTAATCTTTTTTCAGCTAAAAAACAAAATCTATGCTATAGGATAAAATATTCTACAAAAATGTCGGTTAAAATATGTTTGCATATAGTATTTATTTCAATTATGAGATTAATTAAATAATAAAAACTACTATTTAAAAAATATCATAGCATACGATTTTATTTTTATTTTTATTTTTATTTTATTTTTTTCGAGGGGGAGAATCTTTTTAATAATTTACATTTGAATTACTATTTCTGTCATTTAGCATGTTTGGGATTATGCATATTTTGTTTAAAATTTCGAAATAAATAAACAATAAGAAGAATGAAATTTTTTTTAAATAAAATAAAAAAAAAAGAATTAATACTTGAGATCATATATTTTCCAGCTTTGTTAAATAGTAATATTTTAATTAGAATAATTTTATTCTAATCTGAGATTATTTTATAATCTAGAGCACGTTAGGAGTTTTCTACAAAAGTCAAAATAAAGAAACAATGCCGTCTGTGATTAACGAAAAGTAATTAAGAGAAGGAAGTAAAAGATAAATGTAAGACAAGGTAAACTTTATCTCTTATACTTTAAATTAGTTTTCTTTAAGTTATTCTCTGTCTTAACAAATAACCAATTAACACTTGGATTAACACACCTAACATCCTTTAGACAATTCTACAGTATCATTTTGTTATTATTCCACAGTTTCTAAAATATTCGAAGTCTTGAAAACTTACCATTTTCTTGTAAAAAGAAAACGTAAAATGTTTTTCTTAAAGATTATCTTTGATTCAGGAATAAAGTCTCGAGTGATGAAAATTCACTTCTTGATAAATTTATATATATATTAAAGTTTAAAAATTTAATCTTCTTGATGTTCTAGGAGAATATAACAAATTTTATATATTTTATTTGTGAATTAGAGGTATTGTTTTTAGTGCACCATATGGTGGATATACAAGTTTTAGATAATATACAGGGTTAAAAAAAATCTTATTTATATATATATATATATATATATATATATATATATATATAAGTGAAATTATTTTCTCTACAGATAAAAACAAAATATAGTTCAGCACTCTTAATGTTTTGAGGAATGTTTAGACTGCACAGAAGTAATTGATTGTATGGTTTCTTTTTTAGTAAACCATTAAAATATTTTTTGAAAGTTTTTTCTTTGTTTAATAAGAAACAAAATGTAATTTAATGCGTCGCGTCATTACCTAGAAAATACTTTCCAACTATTAACAATATAACGGGTAAGCACAGATGCAATGTGTTATAATCTTTACAAACAACGTAATTTTCTTTTATTGTTTAAATTCCGTTAACTGATTATTTGTAGAAAGTTATTAATTTAAAGAATATATAAATTTACAATGTTATTCTAAAAACAAATAGTGGCAGATTTACGGTTAGAAATTATCTATATAAATAAAGTGTTTGTGTGTCTGTCTGTCTGTCTGCGCTCTGGTGCTTACACTACTGAACGCAGAGCTGCAAAACTTGACAGATGGGTACCTGGGACCCTGTAAATGTGCACCTCATCGAGACTTTTTCAAATTTCGAATTTGATTTTTTTTTTTTTTTTTTTTTTTTTTCGATTTTATATATTGTCTTTAATATTTCATTTTTCAATAATTTCTTCTTTCGTTTCAATTGTCTGTGTACCTTAGCGATTACGCTATTTAATTTTCATTTATTTATTTATTTTATTTTTTATTTTATATATATATATATATATATATATATATTTTGAAAATCAAATCATTAACAAGAAAAAAAAAAAAAATACATTAAATTTTGAATTTAAAACCATATTTATTACAGTTATGTTTATGAATAATATGTATAATGTTTACAGTATAACAACTTTTAATTTTTTTATTTAATTCCTTCGAAAGGAAAATTTATTTTATTTTATTTTATTTTATTTTATTTATTTATTTATTGTATTTATAATATTTATCTGAAAAAATAATAGTATATAGTAGAAAGGATTAAACTTATTAAAATTTAAGTTTAATTAAAATTTATTTTATTTTATTTCTTTATTTCTTTTAAAAGAAAATCTCATTTTTCTTTTATTTATTATATTGGTCGGAATCATATGGTAATAATATGTGCAAAGAGTGAAGGCTATAAAATGCATTCTTCAAAAACTAAAATATTTAATACATGCTGAGATAAAGTCATCTTTAAAATCGTTGTTCTTAAATAACATAAAATCATCTGTCGTCGATAAATACCCAGATTGAAGTGCCCGAGAAAAACCTTTCGGTAAGCAATGGGAACTTGGACCCAAAGCATATGCAGGCAGAAAAGCAGATGCGTAGTCAGCGGGTACCCGAGGTGATGTTTAAAGCGATTTAAATATATATATATATATATATTAGTTTTTATTTATAATGTGATGTAAAAAATAAGTACTGATCCAATTCTTTTGAAAATTCATTTAAATATCGTGACCAGCGAAGCGGACGTAGCCTGCTAGTTGTGAATGAAAGAAATAGCCCAATTTGCCGAAATATTCATAAATATTACCTTATAAATAGCAGTATTGACAAGCAAGTTCTCCATATGACCAAATTCCTTTACGTGTTAAACAATTACTTCCTCTTTACAGTTCTTCGAGAAAGTTATTAATTTCTGCAATCTACAAATTTGCCATGTTATTCTAAAAACAAATAGTAGAATATTTCTAGTTAAAAAATTTTATGAATAAAACAAATAGACTTTGTTACTGGAATATTGTTTAATAATAGGATATAAATCAGAGTATTGATATACAACGTCTCCATATGAACATAGATTAAAAATTCGGGAGGGGGGGGGGATGTGGACATACTCTTGCCAGATTGTTTATAAAAGAATTCTATGTTTAAGTTCTATACATCTTCCGAAAACTGCTTATTTCCATAACAATACAATTTAGAGAAAACGATTTTTTGATGTTTACTTTGTAATGGAAAACTTCCTTAGTAAATAGCTAATTTTTTATTGCGCTATTTCTAAAAAAATATATTTAGCAAATTTTTTCATGAGTATTAAAATTATTTCCAGTTGGAGAGAAAAGAATGTTACCCGCCAAATCACTTGATAGCTTCGTCTTTTCAGCCCAATATTCATTAGAAATTTATTTATTTATAATTTTTATTAGTAGTAGTACTAGTATTTTGAAATTTTTGTACTGAGATTCAGTTGGTTAATACTATTATTATTATATTTTCTACGATAAATTGTGTTTTTAGTATCATTTTCACAATATTCTGAGTAAGCGTTTTACGTACAAAACAGCGGACAGAACTTGATCACTTCATGCTACTCTCGATTTCCTCCATTATATTTACTGAAAAAAAGTTTCAGAACTGTACAGGCTCTAGTTTTTTCTGCAGGTCACATAAAGGCAGACAAGCACTTTCTTTTATTAGTATAATGATAACCAATAAGACAAAAAAAAATTACTAGTCATTTATCGTACATTTTTTATCAACTTGTAAACAAACTATGCTGTTTTTCTAAACTACAGGATGGTTATAATTAAAATGGCCGTATTCAGACCCATATAGAGCCCGTTCTGCCTATCGAATTTTGATGAAATTTGGTATATATGCTGTATGGACCATGGTAAAAGTATTTCTGCAGTTAAAAAAAAAAAAAAAAGTTCAAATTTGATCACTAGGGAAAGTTGTGGAGCTTAAAGAAGGACAAAAAATTTGTCAAAATAATTAAAATTTATTCAACTACAGAATGTGCTCGATGTGTACCCCACCGACGAAAATTACGCATTGAAAGAACATTATAGCGTGTCCAATGGCAGCGCGAAGAAAATCTCCAGGGATTTCAGCAACATGGAATGTAATGCAGGTTTTCAACTCAGGAAAAGTCCCAAATCCTCCTCTATAAACACGATCTTTTAAGAATCCCCACAACCGGAAATGACCGTGATTGATGTCGGGTGGACGAGGATACCAGGCGTACGGTAAACCTTAGGATAATACACAATTCTCGCCAAAATTAGCACGAAGCAGTTCTCTGACTTGGAGCCCAATGTGGGGCGTTTCTCCATCTTGCATGAAGAGAAAGGTTTGAAAACATTGCCTTTCCTATAAAGCAGGAGTGACTTGCTGTCTAAGGAGTTCAATGTACCGTGCACTCGAGACAGAGCACCTTTTAAGACATTGAGGAGTGAGAGTTTCAAAGAAAACGGTCCTAGGATAAAATCCGTACTAAATCAACACCATGCAGTCACGTAACCAGAATTCTGTGGTTGTTGGTGCAGGACATTTGGAGGTGAAGCACCCCATATGCGGCAATTTTGATTGTTCACAGCTCCATCGAAAGAAATGTGCTCCTCATTTGACCACAAAACTTTTCAAGGCAACTCGTCATAAACTTCCATTCTCGCAAAAAATCGGCAAACAAATTCTGAGTGTGTTTGGTGATCTCGAAGTTGCAACATTTGCACCATGAGGACCTTATACGGATACAATTTTAAAATGGATCGCAGAATTTTTCGTACTGTCGACCAAGGAATCGCCAACTCACGTGCACCGATCGAGCACTTACTGAAGAATAGCGGAAACTGTAGGCTTTTTCAAGCACAGCCATAGTGACTGTAGTGACTTCTTCGCCAGTTTCATTCGCAACCAGTTTCCTTTTTCTTTTGGCAGCACACCCATGTCTCCAGTCTCTCCAAATTTCCTAATCATCTTCTTCAAACCATTCTTCGAAATAGGCCCTTTCCGCAATCCCTTTAAACGAGATATTCAAGCAGAGCAGATAAGCTATTGCTGCAGTTCTGATAAAACAGTTTCACCAGTAACGCTCGATCTTTCTGGACACTCGATGACAAAGGCACGCAGAATGATTTTCTGGCTCTGACTGAAACTTACTTTATAGGTTTGAATAATTTCCATATGGGATTTTTGAAAAGTGCCATCTGGTGGTCTAAATTTGAACAATTTTTTATTGCAAAAATCGTTTTCTCATGGTCCATATAACGTATATACCAAATTTCATCAAAACCCGATAGCACAACGGGTGATAGAGGGGGTCTGAAAAGGGTCACTTTTATTATAACCACCTTGTATTTGATTACAAAAAACTTTATAATCAAATAGTTTTTTAAATTCTTTTTTCATTAAAAAATCTCAAGTTAAATAATTAAATCGATCTGTTAATAAAAATAAGTCCGAATGAAAAATTACAAATAAAAATAGAGATGTAAAGAGATTTCCCTATAAATAAATCTTATAAAATTCATTAACATTTAAATAAGGAAAATGCTATTAACAAAACGCAATCTTTCATGAACCATGGAATAATTCATTGCTTTAACGAACTTTCAAGGAATTAAGATGATATAAAAGACGTAATAAACAACGATGACCTGCTTTGATCGGAACAAAAAGAATTCTGTTTAATTAAGTACAAGAAAGGCAAATGAATCTCATTAAAGATCCTCATCATCAACAATGATGTTTGTAGTTAACATCGACAAACAAGAAGACAAATATTTATTTCTATAATATTCTACCATTTCTTATTTATTTACTGTATGACACAAGAAATTTTACTTTTTAGAAGAAGACACTATTTGGTTTTATCCTTAAAACCTTTTTGAATGACCAGGAAAACAGATCATCCATATGTAATGTAATAAATTTATGAAATTTTTCTCACTCCCCTCGAGATAAATATTCTTTAAAAATTAAATTCTATATCTCAGTCATTTAATCTCCGTTTGTTTATCGACTTAAAGTCTATACCTAAGGAATTCAATCTCCATTTATTTATCGATTTAAATTCTATTGTCTCTAAAAGTGCCAATAGATGAAAGAAAAATCCGAATAAGTAAAAATCGAATTTTTCATTCTTGTACTGGAATTTATTTTCCAAAGGCGCGGCAAATGCATTTTTTTCTTTTTCTTTTTCAACTCTCTGAAGTGAAAAATCGTCTTTTCGATGTCTCACATATGCAAGAAAACATACATAACTTCACCAAAAATATCGTATTCTTTATTCTAGGACATCAAATGAATTCAGTGGAACAAGAATCATGGGAGACGATACCATAAGTCGGATATTTTTATGAATATTTTAGGAAACTGAAATGTTATTGTTGAATTTGTGTGGAAATGTATGGATTAAACACATATTTTTAGTATACATAAAATCGATAAAAGAAATTTTTATCCTAAACATTATTCTTTAATATTTGAACAGCACTACTAGTTAAAAAGTCATTGAATTGGAATTCTGAGAGAATTATGTGAAAAACACATTACAGGAGAAAAATGAAAACTTTCTAAGCAACACCTAAAATTGCTTAAGCACACAACAATTGTTTCATAATACGCACAGCTATTCAGCAAAAAAATAAACAAAATTATATAAAAATAAAAATAAATAAATGGTAGGCACCTATCCAGCAAAAATACTTGCGGTGTTATGTTGTAATCATGATAACCTTTTTTTTTTTTTTTTTTTTTCGCTTAATGAAAGATCATGCTTAGATAATTTTCTACCTGAAACAATTTCGTGTTTTTGAAATTTATGGGGTTGCTTACGAAGATTTCCTTCTTTAAGTGTAATTTCCTATAAAAAGCAAAAGCATCATAATAACTTTTGTTAAAACGACGAAAAATGTAAAGATACTAATAACAATATTAATATGAAAAAGAAATATATACATACATTTTTTATTTGAAATGAGATGCCTAAAAATTTTCCACTGTCTTTGTATTAAATGTTATTTAAAACTCGATAAAAAAAGTTGAGATTCACTTCATAGAATAATTTATTGGCAAACTAGATAATACCATTTTCTTTTTTCTTTTTCTTTTTATTTATTTCTTTTTTTTTTTTTTTTTTTTTTAACGCTTACCAACAAAATTAAAATATATTTTTTAATTTGGTCTTTCTGTCTGTCCAAGCTGCTATTTCAATATGTATTCTTAAGGTGTCTTAAAACAAATCAATGTTATTTAGATTTACCATAACGATTTTTGATTACTGTAGAATGATGTATTACAACTGATTATTACTTTAAATAAGCATAAATGTTGATAATAAAAAAAAAAGAAAAAAAAATCTGTAGTATTGTACTTCTTTCGCGTTATAAATGGCATCACCCATTCAGTAAGAAGCATTTATTTTACCTTAAACTGATATACCTGACATTTAAGATTGCTGGCCATTACCTATTTTGGGAGAAAAAATTGTAAGGAAAAAAAATAAATTGATGATAGTTCGTAATAACTTTTTTTCTGAAATGAAAGTATAATAAAAAAACGGTTTAAAAGCACAAGGAATAGGAATTTTCTGAATAACATTATAAAATAAGATTGTAACCTGGAAACATTTTATTTTTATGGTGCCAAAAATGACATATTAAATTCCAAAATGTTTCGTAGAAATTTAAAAAAAAAAAAAAAAAGAAGATTTTTCTTTATCATTCTGTATGTGCAATATTATTATAGTTATTATTATCGATATTTGTTTATTTATTTATCTTGAAAACGCGATACTTCTTATTTATGTGTAATAGATAAATAAAACATGAAATGAAATCTAAAGTACACATAATTCAGAATATATTACAATACAGTGTAATAAAACCACAGACAACGAAATAAACTTGGATTCATGAACCATACAGAACTTGGAGAAAAATTTTATAGTCAAGTAAAAAATTTAAATTTATTATTAAAAAGGTTTGAACACATTTTTTAAATGTAAAAAAAATAATCTTACAGAACAGCGATTTGAAAAAAAAAAAAAAAAAAAAAAAAATGCTGTAAACTTTGTTTTATAATCTTTGTGAATGGGTCATTTTATTAAACTTTTATAAAAAATTAAACCAATCATAAAAATATAATTCTAGTAAATTAGAAATATTTACTATAGTTTACTCTAAATTAGATAAACGTTTGAGTTTGCTAAAAAAGGAAATATTTTTCATCTGTTAAAACACTTTATCAAAATTAAACTTGTGATTCATTATCAAACAAAAACTTAAACTGATGGAAATGAACTGTTGACATTCCGTAATAATTTTCATATTTTGATGAGATTTGTAATTGCTATAGTTACACCTTTTAACTGGAATTAGGTGGTTTTACAAATTTAATTTCTTTGTTGTAATTTCAATCAAATATTTATATGACGCCAGATAACTAATGCAAGTTTTAATAGTGGTTAGCACAGGATTGCCTAACAAATTCTATAATTTTATCTTTTAACATTATTAATTTTGTAAACGAGCAATCTACTGGTTTTTGTTGCAACTTTTTTTTGATTTTTGTAAAAAGCGACTGGTTTTATACAAAAACAGTGATGAACAGAAATAAAATTTCTATATTCATCTGACAACTTTACCATATAACCGAATTATTTTACCTTTGTAAACTCATTTACGAATATTTCTTTTAAACAGAATAAGATTTGATCGCGATGGAAACTTGGTGAAAATTGGATCAAATTCATGAGGTTTTCTTATGAGTATTAATTGAATAGGTGCGAAAATTTTTAACACATGCCAATAACATAGTAACATTACGCTCCACAGAAAAAATAAATATTTTTCTAAAACTAATTAATCATTCCGAGTGCAATATATATATATATATATATATGTGTGTGTGTGTGTGTGTGTTTAAAAATATATAAATTCTGCAAACAAAATGTTCAAAGTAATTTGTAAAGTAATTTTTTTTCTTTATTCAAAAACACATTAAAGTGTGAGATCCTGCATTTCACGTATGCTAAATTAGATTTACATAAGTTAAAAAATTTAAGATTTTAATTGTGTTCAAAAGAAATATATATATGTATATATTAATAATTTATCCCTGCGAATACATTCCATATCCTTTATTTATTTATTTATTTATTTTTGAACTTAATATTTTTTTTTTTCGAATTTCTATGAAGGTATATGAAGGTTTTCTTAAATAATAATAAAAAAAATTATTTGCTAGCAATTCTAATTTTGGTTTAAAAAAATTCTTGCATGGAACAAAGTATGTTTTGTGATTTTCAAGAGTTTTTGCAGTTAAATTTTCAAACATTTAAACTGATTAGTTAACATGTGATTTGAACATTGATGTTAAGCATAATGTATACTCAAAGAATTGTAGTTCGTTATACTTTGGTCGTTTTTTAGCTGAAGGTATATTGTTCATCAGTTTAAAAATTCATTTTCCAAGATGACTTGTAGGGTATTATGGAATACTAAGTAAATTGACTTAGTATTATTTATATTCAACAAAAGATACAGAAAATAAAAACAATGTATCTTCTAAATGTATCTTCTGCAACGTAAAATTCTCCGAAGATGAACGAGTGAAATTTGGATTATATGTTTCAGCTCTTCTCTGCGGGCTCATCTTGACTGTACCGGAGCAGAGAACGAAGATGTAACTTTTGTAAAGACTCTAAGCAGAAGGCTTTCACATAATCTTAAAAATACGGTTTTTATAGTTAAAAATAACTGTAGTTTATGACGTCTAAATTTTTCTATGATTTAAACCACCTATTCCATTTTAACCGACTATTTCCTATTAACGACAATTTGTAACTCTTTTTTCAAGTAAACTTTTTATAACAGCAAAATATTTTTTTGTATTTTTATTTTTTATTTTTTTTTTCTTTATTTTATTTTATTTTATTTTATTTATTTTATTTTATTTATTTATTTTTTATTTTATTTATTTATTTATTATTATTTTTTTTTTTTGAGTGACAATTCATTGCAAATAATTACCCTATGTACTCATCATTATTTTGGAGATTTTTGTTAAGAATAAGTAAAGTTATTTTAAGAAATGTAAATTGTATTCCATAATACCTTCCTCTCCTCTACTATTTATATACAATTTTATCACTGTTCAGATGAAGGAAAGTATATTTTAAATAACTACATTTCCATAATGAATATTTTTTTAAATAACTCATATTTTACAAGATTGATTTTCGTTGCACATAATATGTTCCTTAAATTTAGTTACTACTGAACAGTATAATATTAAATATGATGTAATATACACACAAGTAAAAACACGCCATATTAATTATGTTTTTCGCAACATCTTATTCACAATTAAAACATTTGAATTAAAATAATGAACATTTTCTAATAATCAATATTTGAAAATTTAATAATTATGTTACATGAACTTTTATAAATGAGAAATACACAAATTTATTGCAATTTTATTTTTTTATAGCTGCTTTTGTATGCTTTAATATCATTATCATTGTTATTATTTAAAAAAATATTTAATATATTAATATGAATCAGAGCGACAGAATGTTTGACCTTCTACTATAGAAAAGTTTCGGTTTTTTATACTTAGAATATTTATTATCGATTTAAATTTTTATTTTCTCTCACGAATTAGAATATATATGTGATAAATAATTATGTTACACTAAGAAGTATCAATGTCAGTCGTCCATCAAGTCAGAAAAGTTTAAAATGTGGTCTCTTTTATTTTATGTAAATTTCTCTACTTATAATTTTTTTTTTATAACACCAGAATGTGCAGTTTATTAAAAGTGCACTTTAGTTTCAAAATGGTTAAAATTATTGTCATTTCAAATTATTAATGACAAACCTTTGTTTCCGATACTTCATAAAAAAAACTTCAATTTCTATTAATTGCAAAAATCTTTCCATTACTGCCCATAAATTAATCATTCTTAAAATGTCGAATGACATTTAACCTACAACTTAATTAAACTATGTCATATTCATCAGTATTAAACAGCAAAATTTTAATTAATCTTTTTTCAACTACAAAACAAAATCTACGCCAGAGGATAAAAAATTGTACAAAAATGTCGGTTAAAATATGTTTGCATATAGTATTTCTTTCACTTACAAGATTAATTAAATAATACAAAGTACATTTTTAAAAATATCATTGAAAAAAATTTTGTATTATTATTATTTTGTGAGGGAGCGAATCCATTTAATATTTTTAATTTCAATTATATTATTTCCATCTTCTAGAATATTTGAGATTACGCATAGTTTGTTTAAAATTTCCTAATAAATAACAAAAAGAAGAACGAAAATTTTTTGAAATAAAATAAAAGAATTTTGCTTGAAATCCCATATTTTAAGAATTTGTGAAATAGTAATACTCTAATTAGAAGGAACATTTCAGACTGCGATTAACTAAAAGTAATTATAAGAATGCAAGCAAAAGATAAATGTCAGACGAGGTAAACTTTATCACTTGTACTTTGAATTAGTTTTTTTTTTTAAGTTATTCTCTGTCTCAACAAATAACCAATTAACACTTGGATTAACACACCTAACATCTTTCAAATAATACCACAGCAAAATTCTGTTATTATTTTACAGTTTCTAAATCATTCGGGAGTCTTGTAAACTTTCCATTTTATTGTAAAAGAAGTGTAAAGTATTTTTCTTAAAGGGGATAAAGTCCTGAGTGATGAAAATTTACTTATAATAATTATAAAAAAAAAATTATGTATATTGAAAATTAAGAATTTAATCGTCTTGGTGTTCTAGGACTAATTTTATTTATTAGATAACTAATTTTATTTATTTTATTTGTGATTTAGAAGCGATATTTTTAGTGCACCATATGGTGCATATACAAGTTTTAGGCGAGGTTTTAGGCTAAAAAAAATCTTTTTAATTTCTTTAATAAAATTATAAAAACATTCTTGTGAGATTCTTTCGTCTACAAATAAAAACAAAATATAGTTCAGCACTCTTAACGTTTTTGACGAATGTTAAGAAATATTAAGGTAATAGAAAGAATATTAATTCTACACAAAAGCAATCAATTTTAGGGGCTTTCTTTATAATTAAGCGCTTAAGGATAATTTTAAAAAGGTTTTCCTCAGTTTAATTAAAAAAAAAAAAAAAAAAAAAAAGAAAGAAAGAAAGAAACGTTATTAAAGCGTCATTACCTAGATAATACTTTTCAAGTTTTAACACTATAACGAAAAAATACGGTTGCAATGTGTTTATAAACTATAACAACAACGTGATTTTGCGCTATTATTTAATTCCGTTATCTATTAACTGATAACTACTTCTTTACAGTTCATCGCAAAATTTATAAATTTCTTAAGTTCACAAATTTACCATGTTATTCTAAAAACAAATAGTGGAAGATTTAGGAGTAGAAATTTTTATGAATAAAAGAAACAATCTGATTTACCAAAATGTGCATGAATAGTAAGTTATAAATAGCAGTATTGACAAGAAAGATATTCATTTCAATAAATTCCGTTATCTATTAACTGATAACTACTTTTTTACAGTTCATCGCGAAAGTTATAAATTTCTTAAGTTCACAAATTTACCATGTTATTCTAAAAACAATTAGTGGAAGATTTAGGAGTAGAAATTTTTATGAATAAAAGAAACAGTCTGATTTACCAAAATGTGCATGAATAGTAAGTTATAAATAGCAGTATTGACAAGTAAGATATCCATTTCAATAAATTCCGTTGCTTGTTAACTGATTACTTTCTCTTTACAGTTTTTCGAGAAAGTTTTTAATTTTTAAAGTTTACAAATTGTCCATGTAATTCTAAAAACAAATAGTGGAAGATTTATGGTCAAAATTATTATGAATAAAAGAAATAGCCCAATTTAAAGAAATATTCATGAATATTAGACAATAAATAGCTGTATTGACAAGCAGGGTCTGCATATGACTAAATTCCGTTACCTGTTAACTAATTACTTCATCTTTCCAGTTGTTCTAGAAAGTCATTAATGTCTAAAGTTTACAAATTTGCCCTGTTATTCTAAAAATAAATAATGGAATATTTCTGGTTAGAAACTTTTATGAATAAAATAAATAGTATGTGTTACAGAAATATTTATTAATAACAGATTATAAATAGGGGCATTGGCATGTAACGTCTCCATATAAGCAAGCATACCTTGAAAATTTTACAAACAAAAGTTGAAATTCTCTTACTATAATGTTAAGTATGGTTATTAAAATTTTGTTTCTGAAGTTCTGTATTACATATCTTTCGAAAATTAATTACTAGTGTAACAATGCAATTGTGGGAAAACAGAATTTTTTGGTGTGCACTGTCTAAGAGAAAACTTCTTCAGTAATATATATATATCTATATATATATATATATATATCTATATATATATATATATATATATATATATATATATATATATATATATCCATTATTACGCTTCTTTTAAACAAACATTATTCAGCAAGAAGTTTTCAAACATATTAAAATTATTTCCAGTTGGAGAGAAAAGAGCGTTTCTCTCCAAATATCGCCGTAGTTTTTACTGAAATTCAGTTTGCTAATACTATTATTATTACATTATGTACGATAAATTGTGTTTTTAGAATCTTTTTCCGGATATTCTGAGTGCGCGTTTTACGGACAAAATAGCAGACAGAGATTGATCACTTCATGTTAATCTTAATTTCCTGCACTATATTCACTCAGAAAAAGTTTCAGAATTGTACGTGCTATAGATTTTTCTGTGCGTCACATAAAGGGAAACAAACAAGCATTTTCTTTTATTAGAATATAGATAACCAATAAAGAACAAAATTACTTGTCATTTATCATAAATTATTTAGTAAATTGATAACAAACTATGCTAATTTTCTAAACTATAGGGTGGTTATAATTAAAGTGGCCCTATTCAGACCCCCTAGGACCCGTTCTGCCTATCGGGGTTTGATGAAATTTGGTATATATGCTATATGGACCATGGGTAAACGATTTCTGTAATTAAAAAATAGCTCAAATGTTTATCACCAGGTGAAATTGCGGAGCTTAAAAAAGGACAAAAATTCTGTCAGAATTATTAAAATTTATTTAATTACAGATTGAGATCAAGGTGTGCTACATTGATAGCATTTACGCGTTGAAAGTACATTATCGCGTATCCAATTGTAGTGCGAAGAAACTCTTGAAGAATTTCAGCAATATGGCGTGTAATGCTGGCTTTCAAGTTCGGTAAAGTCCTAATTCCTTCTCTCTAAACACGATCTTTTTGGAATCTCAACAACCAGAAATCACAGGGATTTAAGAAGAGTAAACGAGGAGACCAGGCATCTGGAAAACCCCTGGATATTACATTATTCTCGCCAAAGTTAGCACGAAGCAGTTCTTTGACATGGCGCCCAATGTAGGGTGTTGTTCCATCTTGCATGAAGACAAAGGTTTGAAAACATTACCGTTCCTATAAAGCAGGAATGATTTGTTGTCTAAGGAGTTCAATGTAACGCGCACTCGTGACAGAGCACATTTTAAGACATTGAGGAGTGAGAGTTTGAAAGAAAACGGTCCTAGGATAAAATCCGTACTAAATCAACACCATTCAGTCACGTAACCAGAATTCTGTAGTTGTTGGTGCAGGGCATTTGGATGTGAAACACCTCATATGCGGCAATTTTGATTATTTACAGCTCCATCGAAAGAAATGTGCTCCTTATTTGGCCACAAAACTTTCCAAGGCAACTCTTCATAAACTTCCATTCTCGCAAAAAATCGGCAAACAAATTCTGAGCGTATTTGGTTGTCTTGAGGTTGCAACATTTGCCCCACGTGGATCTTTCACATTCTTCGAACTGTCAAGCAAGGAATCTCTAACTCACGTGTCACAATACAGCATTTACTGAAGAATAGTGGGAAATGCAGGCTTTTTCAACCACAGCTATAGTGGCTGTAGTGATATCTCCGATAGTTTCTTTCGCAACCAGTTTTGCCCTCTTTTTGCTGCCCACCCAAGTCTTCAGTCTCTCCAAATTTCCTAATACTCTTCTTCAAACCATTCTTCGACATGGACACTTTTCGTAATTCCTTTAAACGACGATATTTACGAGGTGCAGCTAAGCTGTTGCTGACGTTCTGATAAAACAGTTTTACCAATAACGCTCGATCTTTCTTCTATAAGAGCATGATTATCGATGACAAAGGCATGCAGAATGATTTTTTGGCTGTGAGTGAAACTCTCTTTATAGGTTTGACTAATTTGCTGGAGGAATCTTTGAAAAGTGCCATGTGGCGGTCTAAATTTGAACTATTTTTGTTGCGGAATTCGTTTCCCTATGTATCATATACCGTACACACCAAATTTCATCAAATCCGATAGGCAGAACGGGTCTGAATATATTCACTTCAATTATAAGTAACTTATATTTGGTTGCAAATCTCTTTATAATCAAATGGTTTTTCAATTCTTTTTTCACTAAGAAATCTCAGGTTAAATAATTAAATCGATCTGTTTATAAAAGTAAGACCAAATAAAAAAGCAAAATAAAAATAAATAATGCAAAGAGATTTCCCTATAAATAAATCTTATAAAATTCATTAATGTTTAAATAAGGAAAAAGCTATGAACAAAAACGCAATCTTTCATGAACCATAGAATAATTCATTGCATTAACGAACTTTCAAGGAATTAAGAGGATATAAAAGACATAATAAACAACGTTGACTGGCTTTGATCGTAACAAAAAGAATTCTGTTTAATTAAGTACAAGAAATGCAAATGAATCTCGTTAAAGATCCTGTTTATCAACAATGTTGTTTGTAGTTAACATCTACTTACAACAACGAAGATATTTATTTTTATAATATTCTACCTTTTTTTTTTTTTTTTTTTTTTTTTTCTTTTTTTAATTGTATGAGACACGAGAAAGTTTACTTTTTAGAAGAAGACACTATTTTGTTTTATTTTAAAATCTTATTGAATGACCAAGAAACCAGATCATTCATATGTAATGTAATAATTTTATGCAATTTTTCTCAACCCCTTTCAGATAAATATACTTTAGAAATTAAGTTTTAACTATTTTAGTATATTTTTTATTCAGTTAATTAGGCCATTACTTAGATAATTGGGTCATTACATGTCAAATCAACACAAAAAAATCCGGCATTTTTAACCTGATCCCCTGAGATTTTTATGAAATTGGGCACTCATTTATTTGTCCTATTGAGAAATGAATGCATACCAATTAATAAGTCCCTCTCTCTTTTAGTTTTTGATATACAGGGCTGCAAAAATGGGTGAAAAATGCAATTTTTTATAATCCTTCTACAACAAATGTACCCATATTTTGTTGCCTAATTAACTTAGGATATAAGATTGATATAATTAGAAAGCTCATAATACAGCCTGGTCCGTACATAGCCGTAGATATAATTAATTTTTAATAGATAAATAATTAGTTAATTGCTAAATTATTAATTATCGAAGTGTTAATTGCTTAATTTCGGTTTCACTTTCACTCTTGGATCAATTAATTGTTTTGTTGTTAGAATATTTTAATACAATGAAAGATATTTAAGTAAAAATTCTAAAAATCTTTTAACAAATGGAAAATCTATTTTCGTTTAAGCTGAGTTTAAGTAAGGTACATTTATGATTTTTCTTTTTGAAACCAAAACTGTTTTAAACTAAAGAGATTTATTTTAAAGTCGAAAGTAATTTATTTGTTGGATATGTTTAATTTAAATTATTAAAGCTATTGGGCCTTTAATGTTTTCATGCATTATAAAATAGTTATTACCTTTGGAAAAAAAAATTGTGGTGCTCTCTGTTTATTGTTTTCTGGTTTCGGTTTAGGTATTGTTGCAACTGTTCTGCAGATACAAATTAATCTAATCGTAAAGTTAAGCTCATAATTTATTTTTATTCATAAAATGTACCTTTGGATTCAATCGTAAGATTTGTTTTTAGAAATAACCTTGTTTTCCTTTTGAAACATTACTTTGTTTTTGTTCTTAAATCGTAAGTAGAGTTAAGCAATACGTAACTTTTTTTTTTTTTTTTTTTTTTTTGAAATGTTGCTTTTGTTTTAATTGTAAAGAGTGAATTATTTTATTAACATCGGTAGAAATAAATCTAAATCAAAAACTAATGATTCAGAAAAAAATGTGTTTATTCCAAATTCAAAGGCGCTTTTCAATTCGAACAAACGTCTAAAGGAATCGATTTTACAGTTGAATAAATTAAAAATTGCGATGATAACGATTCAAATAGGCTTAGGGTACTTCAAGAAAAAGTACATTTATCAGAAACAAAACTTGATGAATTGGTTCCGGATTTTTCTGAAAAGGAACAGGAAGATAATTTCGAAGCATTATTAAAATATACAGACATTTTATTAGAGGCTTTGTAACGTTAGAAAATAAATCGCCCATAAGTAAAACCGAAACTAATAATTCAGACCACATTGAAAAAGGATCAACTTCCAACAATTCTCACATTAATTTACCGCGTTTAGATCTCCCAACTTTTTAAGGAGATTTTGAACAATGGATCTCATTTAAGAGCAACTTTTCCAATCGTCAATCTTAAATAATGACAGCATTTCAGATCTGGAAAAATTGCAATACCTCCAAACTTCTGTTAGGGGGAAACGCTGCAAAATTAGTTCGAGGGTTTTCCTTGCAGCTTGCTAATCTGAAGTACTGTTGAAAGATATTGTGTAATCAATTCGAAAACAAACAGCAGTTGGCATTGGCTCAAATCAATAAAAGCTTTGCAATCAAAATGAACGAAGGCGATGATCCGAAATCATTCTTAAACCTTATAGACACGTGTAATGAAGCAATTCGTAACCTATCTACCCTCGGGTTAGAGTCAAATTCGTTAAGCGATTTAATTCTTAAAAATTTTATGTTATCGGTACGACATCGGTGGGACAATGCGGTACGACATCGGTGGAAACTGAGTTTGGAACATACTCAAACTATCCCAGATCTCAATTCATTTCGTACATTCGTAGAAAAAGGAAGCTGTCAGTCAGGCTAAAATCGGCACTAAATCGGCCACATTTAGAAAACCTGTAAATGCAATTACTCCTAAACAAAAAACCAGTGTTAGTAACTCGAGTCTGGTCAAAGACAATAAATGCATTTCATGCATTCAAATTCACCAGCTTTTCAAATGTCCTAAATTTAATCGTATGAATATGCAGGAAAAATGAAAATTCGTTAAATCAAAATCGCTGTGTGAGAATTGTATACTTAGTAATCACCCAGTTAATCAATATCACATTAATACCAAATGTAAAGCGTGATCGTTATCATACCATACCTCTCTTCACATCTGTACCTCAAATTCTCAGTGGTGGTCTTTTATCAACTGCTAAGATAAAAATTCGATCTCCCACCGGTCAAGTGATGTGATGTAAGGCTTTGATTGATAGCGCGTCTCAAAATTCTCTTCTTACTCATAGGGTTGTAAATGAATTAAATTTGCCTTTATTCAGCACATCACACCGCTTTATTGGCATTAATAGAATGTCGGTAAAAACCTGCCTAAATTTTACCAAAATTGAATTTACACCTTGGTTCTCTAACCAATTTCAGTCTTTAAAACCCTTAGTCGTAAGTCGTGGGTTACTGCCCCTCTCCCAAATTTTCCTCTAGGAACATCGTCGTAGCCACACACGAAAAAGCTCCAACTGGCTAACTGCAATTTTGCGGCCGCTAGCGAGGTCCATGTTCTCCTTGGAGCCGACATATTCGGCCTTCTGATAACTGACCTACCTATTCATGGACGAAGGGGAAAGCCTTGCTCCATTCCTAGTACTTTGGGCTTTTTACTTAATGGTCCAGTACAAAATTATCAAAGTGATAAATCTCCAAATTTACGCCTTTTATCAATGTCAACCAATCAATCACTTCTTCAACACGGAGGATATACATCCATCGTCAAATCATCTACTTTGGATCCTGCTGAACTTATATTTACAGACACCAACCAACGTTATCAGACTGGACGATATATCGTAAAATTACTTCTTCAAACAGATCAACAATCAGGCGAAGGCGCCAATCGTGCCCTTAAAGTTTTCAAAAATCTTGAAAATCGATTCAATTGGAAACCCATATTTAAAAAGGAATACACTGCGTTTATGGCTTAGTATTCAGCCTTGGGCCACATGCCATTAGTGGCTCCAGAAGAGTTAAGCATTCAACCTCAGTCTTTCCTAACGTACTAGTGGATCTGCAGATCAGGAGCCTCAACGTCCTATTTGCATCAGACATTTTTCAATAGGTCATTTTTATTTATTCCTTATTATATAATAGTATATATTGATTCGATCGACTTATTACCATAATCAGATACATTCCTGGGGGGGGGGGCTGCCGCCCCCCTCAACCCCCCGCTGTATCTCTCTTTGTATACCTATTTGTATATCATATAAAGTGTTATGGAATTGTAAATAATTGCATTTATTTTTGTATAAATTTTTTCAGAGGCTTAGTAAGTCGATAAAATGCTAATTTTGTGCATTTCTATTCGTTTTAGCGTTAAAATAGCCTAATTTTCCTTTAAAAACCCATTGTAAAACTCCAATAAGGGAAGAAAAAGGATTTGGCGCCAAATTTGGCGACTGTTTCCCTCCTTGGCGATTTTTTTGGCGACCTTGGCGAGAAAATTCTTATTAGGGATATACCAAATATGGAAGCTCTAATCTCATTGGCTGATGAGATACGAGAATTTTCCAGAACAGTCTGTGTTCGATAGAATAGTATAAAAGGAGCATTTTTTTAGCCAAGGCGGCCAATCTCAGATCTGTGTCAGTTTCGTCAAATGCTTGCTTTGCTTTGAGCCTCTTCGAATGAGACTTGCTTTATGTGTTATTGATAAACAGTTTGTACTGTTGTTTTGCTGTTAACGGCTGTTGTTTAAACTATGTTTACTGGTTGAATTGAAGCTGATACTTGGTTTATAGACCTGTATTTTTCTGGAATTTTCTATGAATGATTCACTGAATTTTTGTAAGTTTCGCCTCTCATTCTCGGACAACTTACGAACCCCCAAATACGCAACAATATGTATTCTTAATAAACGACGGTCTTGTATTATTTCCCTGAAATTCATAAATAACCAAATTTCATACAAAAAAAATTACATAGCAAATCGGAAATATTTTGCGTAACCTTTAAACTAATTATCAATTCTATGCCCACAATTTTCAACAGGAAAACATGCTTTTAAAATTCTAATAAAATTTTATTATATTTGATGGGGTGTAACCATGTTAAAATACACTTTTAAGAAATACCGACTATGGACCGTAATAGTACGAAATTCCTTTATGTATCCTGGAAAAGTAGTCACAGTCATTATAAACGCCAATAATAAGAATAAACCTAATTAATTATAACTCATTAATTTTTCGAACTAATTTGACATCATTTGGATGATTACAGTACATACTCGGAATTATTTTGTGTGGTCCCATAAATTATTTAGTCTATACATAACTTTTTTTAAGAGTAAACATGATTTTAAGCAACTTTATAATGTATGTTAACTTTATTAAGTTCAATTCAGCATAAACGCACTAAAGTGCGCGCTTAAATTAAAAATTTGTCCATAGGGTCTAATGTTACAAAATTCTTTCGTGTGTCTTTGTAAATGAACCATAAACATTGTATACACCAGTAAAAACTATTCAGCTTATTTTGCGTTTAAAATTAATAATTTTTCCAAATTTAACATCGTTTGGATGACTAAGTGACATTGTCAGAACACTTTTGTAAGGTCCTGTACATTAATTAGAAAGCTTAAGAGCACATATTTTCTTCAAACAACATAAGTTTAAGCATCTTACTCACTTGCTCTAATTTCATTTTCTACATTGCAAAGTAATGATATTAAAATGCGTTTAAACGAAATTCACCCCCATACGCCTTAATGTTAATAATTTTTGCGTGTCCCTGTACACAGTTTATAAAACATATATCAATAAAAATTATACAGCTACTTATATGCAAAGCTGGAACGTGTGCGCCAATTTGCAAGTCAGTCGAAGGATTTTTTCGGTCGTTATTGCGGTACACACAAATTCTTCCCATAGGCCGTAAGGATAAGAAAAATTTTGGCGTGTCCCTGTACACGAACGACAAATGGAATACCCACCTAACACTATACAGCTAATTCCGTTGGGCTCATGAATATGCGTACCAAGTTGCAAGTCAATAGCGTTATTTTTGGGACCGCTATCGCGGTACATACAAATTCTTCCCATAGGCCGTAATGATAAGAAAAACTTTGGCGTGTCCCTGTGTACGAAGTAGAAATGGAATACATACCAAAAACTATACAGCTGATTTCGTGGGGCTCATGAACATGTGTACCCAATTTCAAGTCAATAGCGTGATTTTTGCGGCCGCTATCGCACGACAGACAGACAGACGGACGGACGGACCGACGGAACCCAAAATCCTTTTGAGTCTCAACAGAGGGCCTCCATTGACGTTTCGGAAAAAATTGGAAGTCAATAGCTTGATTTTTGCGTTGGCTATTGTGGTACATACAGATTCTTCCCATAGGCCGTAATGATCGAACTATTTGGCGTGACCCTGTACACGAACTACAAATGGAATGCACACCTAAAACTATACAGCTGATTCCGTTGGGCGCATGAGCATGTGTACCAAATTGCAAGTCGAAAGCGTAATTTTTGTGGCTGCTATCGCGGTACATACAAATTCCTCCCATAGGCCGTAATGATAAGAAAAACTTTGACGTGTCCCTGTACACGTATTACAAATGGAATACACACCCAAAACTATACAGCTGATTTCGTGGGGCACATGAACATGTGTACCAAATTGCAAGTCAATAGCGTGATTTTTGTGGCCGCTATCGCGATACATACAAATTCCTCCCATTGGCCGTAATGATAAGAAAAGCTTTGGCGTGTCCCTGTATACGAAGTAGAAATGGAATACATACCAAAAACTATACAGCTGATTTCGTGGGGCACATGAACATGTGTACCAAATTGCAAGTCAATAGCGTGATTTTTGTGGCCGCTATCGCGATACATACAAATTCCTCCCATTGGCCGTATTGATAAGAAAAACTTTGGCGTGTCCCTGTATACGAAGTAGAAATGGAATACATACCAAAAACTATACAGCTGATTTCGTGGGGCTCATGAACATGTGTACCAAATTTCAAGTCAATAGCGCCATTTTTGCGGCCGCTATCGCGCGACAGACAAACAGACAGACACAGCCCAAAACCGTTTTGAGTCTCAACAGAGGGCCTCCACTGACGTTTCGGCAATTATGGAGTCATAAATGACCACAATACAACTACTAAATTGAGGGTGGTCTATAATATATCCGCACCCACCTCTAATGGGCGGTCTTTAAATTCTATCTTGTACAAAAGGCCCGAAGCTCCAATCTAGCATATTCACCAATCTTATCCAATTACGGTGTCACAAGATATCTCTAGTTAGTGATGTTGAAAAAGTGTATCGGCAGATTTTAGTGGCGGAAAATGATAAAAAAATTCAGCGCACCTTCTGGATGTCAAATCCCTCAGACCCTTTACGTGTTTAAAAATTAAATACCGTCACGTATGGGACAACCTGTGCTCCGTTTTTATCGCTAAGAACAATCCAACAACTCATCCACGATAAACGTGACATATATCCCGAAGCGGTAAAAGCTGCCCATTACCATATATACCTTGATGATTTCCTTGGTGGTGCGAATTCTGTTGAGGCTGCTAAAACAATTGTCACAGAGCTTCAAGTATTATTTTGTGCAGGAGGTTTTCTACTAAGAAAATAGGCCTCCAACAGTTTTGAGCCAATAGCTCATGTGCGGACAATCTTAAATCAAAATCATCCGCACATTTCTTTAATCCGGATAAGGCCCAACGAATTCTGAGATTGAATTGGAATTTAGTTGCAAACATCTTATGTATACAAGTCCATGAGGAAAAGCCAGTCGCAACAAAAAGAGAGCTTCTGTCTGTTATTGCGCGTATTTTTGATCTCCTTGTCCTTTCATCGCCACCCACAGTAATTCTAAAGTTTCTCCTAGAAGAAATATGGAGGGCTAAACTTTCGTGGGATGAACCATTACCCTCAGCAATTTTACAAATATGGACTAAATTTTATGAGAAAATCTCTGTTTTTCAAAAACATTTAATACCCAGATTTATGGACATATATTCAGATAAAGCTGTCCACGTCGATGGTTTTTGTGACTCCTCTACAAAGACGTACGCTGCGGTAGTATACATTAGTAACCGATCAAATTCTCAATTAAAATTCATTACCGCCAAAACACGCATAGCCACTCACCCCAGAAACTTTTCCTTGACTTGAACTGTCTTCTACGTTACTTCTAGCTGAGCTAGTGAAAGTTGTTAAAGATAGTATCTGATTTCAAATTCTGAAACCTTTCTTTGGACGGGTTCGGCAATTACTCATAGTTAGATATTAAATTCTTCAACCAAGGGCAACCAGTTCGTTCTTCACAAAGCCAACAAGATTCGAGCCATAACCAATCCAGTAAATTGGCACTATCTTCCAGGCAAATCAATCCTGCCGATTGCGCCACTCGTGAGTTGTATCCCAGTAAACTAATTACATTCGACCTTTGGTGGTCAGGGCCTTAATGGCTTAATCAGTCGTCGATTCTGCTTAACTGGATTGTTTTACCTGTTACTGATTAATCTCTTGACAGCATGTCCGGACATAGTCATCCCACAGCTACCCAGATGCCAAACCCTGCTAACTAAATTTTCATCCTCTACTAAGTTATTGCACGTCACGTCCTGGATTAGAAGATTCACCTCAAATACACACTGCCAATTGAAATCAAAGGGCATATTAACTTCTTGGGAAATATCAGAGGCATGCCACACTGTCATTCAACTCATTCAAAGCTACGAATTTGCCATAGAAATCGCATTATTAAAACATGACAAACCAGTGACTAATAACAGCAAACTAAAATCGCTAATACCTTTTTAGACAAAACCAATATTTTGAGTATTGGTGGTGGAATCGAAAAAATTACACTTTGTCTTATGACGCCAAATACCCTATAAACCTACCCAAGATCCACCTTGTCACCTCGGCTATCATTCTGTATTTTCATCAGTATTGCCTGCATGGTGGTTCTGTGTAAGTACTTTCCTAGATCCGACAGACTTCCTGGATTCCCGATGGTCGGTCCACAGTAAAAAAAGAATTACGACTCTGTACAGTGTGCTTAAAATCACAGCCGAGCCCAATTCACCAAGCCATGTGTGAGTTCCTCAGTAAGAGGGTAAATCCGTGCAGACAATTCCAACACGTGGGTGTAGATTATGCATGCCCATTTAATACAAAGTGCTCCCAGAAACAGAAAACAGTTTTATTTAAATCATATGTATGCTTGTTTATTTGTATGTGCACCAAAGCTGTGCATATTGAATTCATATCCACACTAAATACTGAAGCATTTATTCATTCGCTACAGCAATTTATTGCCCGACGTGGATACCCGTCAAACATTTATTCATACAATAGAAAAAGTTTTGTCGTTGCACAGTCCTATTCAAAAAATCTAATCCAACTGTTAAAAGGCAGTACCGTGAAAGATTATTCATCAACTCGGCAGATTAATTGACATTCCATGCCTCCGTATGAACCCAATTCTGGGGACTTATGATTTTAAAGCCTATATTATAAGCTAATGATACCGGTCTTGTATCTCTAAGTATCTCTTGTATCTCTAAGAAAACAAAATATGGGTACATTTGTAGTAGATGAATTTTAAAAATTTGCATTTTTTACTCATTTTTGCAGCCCTGTATATAAAATACTAAAAGTGGTAGTGACTTATTAATTGGTATACATTCATTTCTCTATAGAACAAATAAATGAGCCCATTTTCATAAAAATAGGAAGGATCAGATTTTTAGCTGTGTTGATTTGACATGGAATGACCCAATTATACCTATTTGGGTTGATTTCTTTAGAAATCGACCTATTGCAATCACTCTATTTATCTATCTATCTATCTATATATATATATAATGAAAATTTTGTCGTCACGATAACTTCCGAAGAAATACTCCAAATCGATCCAAATTTCGACAGCGAACTTATCTTATAAATATCTTGGATAAGTTCGTTAAGCAAGTTGCTACACATTTTTGTTTTCAAAAGAATCTTGAATGAGTTTGTTAACCAAGTTGCTCTGCCATTTTGTTTTCAAGTGGAGACCACTTGAAAATTTGAAATTCACATTGTAAAAAGCGTTCCGAAGGTTTGAATTTCCCTGTATACATGGACCATATAACGGTTTAAATCAAGTTTATTCATGAACTTTATCTCCATTTTTAACAAAGTGGCGGATATCTTAAACTAAGTTGAGCCACATCTGACTCGGATGAATTTAAGGAAAAACGAATACTTGGTAATTTTCTGGCCAAGAGTCGTGAGCATCATCTACTAGGATAGCGAGATGAGGTTTAAGGTCTCTATTTATCCTCTCGACTGGATTCGCTTGTGGATAGTAAACTAGAGTCAATATTTGGTCTATGTCAAGAGTACAATAGTCCTGTTGAAGTACTGCACTGATAAACTGTGGATCGTTGTCGCTAATCAACTTTCCTGGAATTCCGAATCTCAGAAATATTTCTTCAATTAATTTTGTTGCACACTCTCGTGCGGTGGCTGAAACTAAAGGGAGCAATTCCACCCACTTAGTGGCACAATCTTTAACAATAAAGATCCATTTATGTCCTTCTGGTAGAGGACCAAATAATTCTATACTCAGAGTTTCGAAGCGCTGATCATATGCCGGAGTCCAGCAGGCTTCTGATTTGTTCCTTTGAAACGGCAACATTCAGGACATTTTTTTACATAGTTTTCAATGTAAGGTTTCATGCCTGTCATATAGTAACGCAGATACGTTGATAAGTTCCTTTTTCGCCATAATGGCCTGCAGTTGGAGAATCATGATGTAGTTTCATGATATCCTCTCTTTCCTAGGCTAGTATCACAAGTTGGCTGATCTTCATCCCTTTGATTATTTTGAAACAGTCAATTATTTTCTTTAAATTTTCATCCTTCAGCTGAGCTTCATGAATGCTACTAGGGCTTCTAGATGGCATGTCCACACTTACAAAATTACTGACTTTCTATTATTTACTTCAGTATCAGAGGTTGGGCGAGACAACATATCTGCTGCTACATTTGACTTCCCACAAATGTAATCAATCTTTAGATTGTACGACTGAATTTTCAAAGACCACCGGGTTTAATTTTCCAGACGGTGATTATAACATTTTTCGGTAGAGGTATACTGGTTATAGCTTCCACATTAGCAGAATCAACTTCTAGTCCTTTCGGCTTTATCCAATGACCTAAGTATTTTAATTTCTCACAGGCAAAATGACATTTCTCCCGTTTGGCATTCAGCTTAAATTCAAGGCATCTTTCAAATACTGATCTAAAGTCTCCATTGTGATTCTCAAATGTATCTGACAAAATTATTATGTCGTTCAAATATGACAAAGCTAGAATGTTCTTTAATCCTCTTCTAAAACGATCAATCAGTCTTTGAAAAGTTACCGAGCATTCCTGAGACCGAAGGGCATCTTCAAATAACGAAACGTTCCATATGGACATACAAAAGCAGCTTTATCTTGGTCTGGCGGAAACACTCCAATCTGATGGTAACCAGGTCTAAGGTCTAAAGTTGACATGTAAAGGGTATGCTTAGCTTCATGTAACAATTCATCCATGAATGACAATAGGTACGTAACTGGTATAGTAATAACATTGGTCTTTCTATAGTCAATGCATAATCTCATGCTACCATCAGGTTTAAGCACCAAAAACATGGGAGAGGCGTATGGGGATTCAAATTCTTCTTGAGCCAAAAGATTTTCCAGTTCCTTCTTAAGAACTTCCATGTTTCAGGCGTCATCCTGTAGTGTGGTGTGGCAACCGAAAGGTGATTCCCTGTATCGATGTGATGTTCCGCTTATGGTATAACCTCTTTCCCTGTATTGAAGCATTTATCATAAGTTCGAAGTAAATTGATCAATTGATTTCTCTGGTCAGCTGTCAAGTCTTTACCTTCATCTTCATGTAAATCATATGAATTTACTTCAACCTTTGCTATTAGGAGGTGACCAGTTACTTCACCATCCTCTACAAGGGAGTACTTCTTCTTAAGTTGATCACCAAAATATCAAGACTGGACAGACAAGGCTAACACTATATTAGCTTGCCTCAAAAAGTTCATGCCTATTAACATTCTGTTGTCTTTAGCTTCTGGCAGTACTAGGGATTCAGTGTCTAAAGTTCTACCCTCAATGGTTGCGGAAAGAACAGTCGACAAAGTTTCAACAGAGGGGGTTACACCATAAGCCAATGTAACGTTATGTGTATGTTGTTTCGGGGGTACCTTATTCTCTTTGAACAACTGAAACATGCGCTCACCGGCGATACAAGTATTTGCACAGACGTACACTTCTTTATTACAAATAATAATAGGGATATTTGGAGCTGATACTTTCGAAGTGTTACAACGATAAAGCAGGATCTTTCGAGCTTCTATATCGTCTTTTTATTACCATAGGAGAAGAGTTAGGGCATTTCTTCTTTATAAAACCAAGCCTACTGAAGACATAGCAAAAGATCTTCGATTCTTTACTCGAAGAACGCCCAATTTTCTTTGTACATAAGGAGCTTTAGTTGGCTTCTTATAATTTTCCTGTGAAGGGGATTCCATTTTAACGCCCCTGACGACAGTAATCCTTTTTACGTAGGTAGACCTAATGTTGTCATAAGCGCCAAGCTTTTCTGATAAATTGTCTGACGAATTCAACTGTTCCCATACATCTAACAGATGTTCCTTGCAGTCAGGAAGAACACCCCCTCTTCATGTGATCAGCAATGATCAAATTCTGAAGATCTTCGAATGTTGTGACATCCAATTCCTTTAACCAGTTTTCGAAATATTCCCTCAACTCAAAATAATAGTCACCCAGCTGCCTTCCTTTTTCTTGCGATGAGCAAAAAAAAAACTGTCTAAACCTCTCGGCACTAAGTTTAACCCTTTGTGGCGCAAGACAATTCGGATCATTTAAATTTTTCTGCCACCGGAATTCATGAACTAAATTAAACAAAAAGAAATTTTAAATTTTAAGGTTAAAAAAACCGGCCTTTTCTGCTATGTTATAAACGTAAATGTTTGCTAAAAAATTTCCGAGGTGAATTTTTGCAACTGGATCTTAAATTTTGCATCCTCGCAGCGAGGACATCGCGCGTTAAGGGGTTAAAACGTTTTAACAATAAATCCTTTACGAATCCAAAATTTGGAGCATTTTCTTCAGTTTCACGGGCTATCAGGGTAGAAATCGAACTTGGTGCCACGCTAAGTGTGTGGGACGCACAAAAACGCTCGGGTACCTTCGATAACTTAAGCTGCCTTTCTAATAGTACAAGGAATAGGGTTATATCATCAGATTCTGCTTTAAATGTGGACAATAACATTTGAACATCGACTTTGTTCTCGGCAGATGATGTTGTTCGCTCCACTACATTTCTTGCTTCATTAGGTTCCGAAGTCTGTAATTTGAGCTATTATAACTCGAAATCAATTTCTAGTTTTCATTTTCCTAGCTCGAACTTTTCTACCCTACGTTTTTCTTCTAGCTCTTCTTAATTACGCTTTTCTTCCAAAACTTCCTGCCAACGTTTTTCTTCTAACTTCGTAATTTAATGACATTTTTCAATGACATGAGAGAGTTAATAAAAACCTCATCGGTAAACATAGGGGAGGATCTAATAATCTCACGTAACTTAACAATTCGCATTGCTGGTTGCTCATCCAATTCCAATTCGAGTTCAACCTTATATAAAACATCCTTACATGCTTTATCTATTTCTGACATTTTAATTTAGTTTTATTTTATTTTTTAACTTATTAAAACACCAAAGGAACAAATCAAAAACAACTAGCAGGATTATTTTGTGAAAAAGAATACGCTCACACCCATGAAACTTATTTTCATGATTTTCAAAGTAAAGAAAGTATATAAATTCCCCGCATTTTTAAATAACACTTACTAAATATTAAAATAACAAATAATGTTCAGTTTTTTTAAAAAAGAAATATCAACATATCACTTAACTTTTATTTATTTACTTATTTTATTTTATTATTATTTTTTTTAATATTTAGAATTAATCCACATAGCATTTAACCCTAAACAACAAAATTATTCAAACTTTTCAGCGATAAAATAAAAAAAATTTACCTTAATAATAATACTAAAATATATTTATCAACATAAAAATATTTCAAAATGTCAAGCAAAATTAATTTTATTCAGAAATTAAAAAAAAAAAAAAAATACTATAAATCAAATAAAACATCAAACAGAACAAAGTAACTTTTTCTCATATTCCCGAAAAGAACACTTTTCTATTATGCAGAAATATTGATATTCATAACATTTAATTATCGAATTCACCAAAATTGTATTCCAATTTAAAATCATGTGAACAACATAACTCAAATAAACCATTATAAGAGAATATACCTGTATGGTCGCAAAATTGAACACCACTATTTTTAGTTTTTTTAACAAAATAAAATTTCAAAATATCTTTAATTTATTTATTCATTCCTATTTTTATTTTTAATATTATTTATTTAATTATTTCGTTCATCACTTTCAATTTAAATATTTGAAAACAGAACAAATTTCCGAACCATACTTGTTCTTATTATAAATGTAACATTTAAAATAAATCAAAATTACTTATCTTAAGAACAACTTATTTTTAATCATTTCTTATAGTACTCAAAATTTTTAATACTTTATTCATATATGGAATGAACTGTAAATTAAATATTCAAAATAAAATAAGAACAAAATTTAATTTTTTAAAGAAACATGCAAATGATTTAATATAGCAAAACAGAACTACCAATTTCAAGAACATAATATTTCATATTATATCATACTTTAGTAAAACCAAAAATATTACGTACGAATCAAAATATTAAATTGTAAATTTAAATATTCAAAAGAAAAAATAAGACCATCATATTTAAATTTCAACACAATGTGTGCATGCATTAAAGAAAACTCGTTTCTTGGCGGGGAAAATATTCACAATTTGAAAATATTATTTAAATAATGAATATTTAATCGCTTACCTTAATAAACTTGAATTAAATTTATTATTCGGTTATACATTTATTATTATCATTTTCGATTGCCGGATAAAATTTACTTTTCAACAGAAGGTTAACTAAAACATTTTTTAAAACACTTATTTTTTCTAGATCTCCCGGCTGGCATAAAATATTTTCAAAATTAGTACGCAAGTATTTACAGATCTGGAAGTTTGCTAATCAACCTTTAAAACGAAAGCACAGAATGTTGGAGATAACATTTTTAACGCGCGAAAAAGACTTTACTGGATGAAAAACACGTTTCCCCAACTTCATGGAACGCCTTGTATGAACCAATTTCTTTAAAAAAATAATCGCACAAAACTTGAAATGCTTTATCTTGAAAATACTATTCACCACATTTTGGAAGAAAAACATATATCTTATAGTTGAGAGTTTCTTTTAACACCATTTCTTGAAAAGGTGAGGCACATCATAAATTATAATTTTTCTGGGAAAATTTCTTGAGCAGCAGAGATGAGAATAAATTAATCGTACATAGGGCGCAGAACTATTCTTTCTGAAAACATTGATCTCGGGCCTCTAAGTTGGCCCTCCACTTATGTTGCTGGCAGCTAGCTTATCTTGGTAAAGCACGTAAAATAAATAGAAGATTTACCATTTTTGTTTTTCCATAAAACCAATTTTAAATCAAAACGATGACAAGGAAGAATGGGACACAATAATTCTCCAACGAGTGTAGTACACGACAAAATTTGATGAAGTCGGAAACACAATATATACAGAGTACAAGGATTATATTTTAAATAAAAAAGCATGAACAGCGCTGTCAAAGCGGCGCTGCATTTTATACTTTAGAACATTTTAAAAGAAATAAACACGCAGACGAATCTCTATGAACCTTTCTGAAAGACTGCTACCGGCAACAAAGTTTATTACTAAATTTAATGGGCTCTTCCCAGCGTCGTCTGCTCAGACGACGGAAAAGGCAGACGACAGATAGAGGAAAACGAATAATCGAATTCTGAGAATCGAATTCAATTAAATATTGTTCTTAAGAACAAAAATTTTAATATTTAATGTAAAATAAAATAAAAGTAATATTGTGCATTTGTAAACAGTAGAAAAATTGTATTTGTAAATTTAATAATTTTTAAAGAACACTTTATGTGCTTATTTATTTTTACCTATAAGAATCGATTTTTGTATATTGTAGTGTAACTGTAACATTAACTGATCTAACAATAAATAATAGCTTCTTGTGGAATGTTTACGGATTATAAATTGAAATTTTAAAATGTTTTCATTTAATTTAATTGCATAAAGGTGTTACAACAACTTAGTTACTGGTCTAAATGGATTTACGTAGTACGATATTGCACTGTCACTGATTTAAGTACGAAAAATCAGAGTATTTAAACATGGTCTTCATGAACATCAATAACAGGTATAAACTAAATGATGATTGTAAATGTATACAGCAAACAAAAGATGATGAATGATGATATAAAATGGATTAAAAATGATGATGTATAAAAAATAACACAGATTAAATACGATTGATCAAAAATAAGAATAGAAAATGTGTTATTTCAGCAATCGCTCTAGATAAACAAGACTTTGTCTGCTATTTGTTTTTCCTCTATTATGTGACCTCTGACGTCAGGTGGGAAGAGTCCATTGGGTAAGGCACCTATAATATTATAGAGGCTCTACCATTGGGTGCGAAGTCACGTGGGTTTTGATGACGAATGCCTCCACGTAAGCGTTTCGTGATTGGCCTTCGCTGGGAAAACAGCCTCACAGGGTGATCTGAACTAGGAGGTGTAGTTTTGGGTATTACAACATTAATAATTTAAAAATAAAACTAGTTGCATGGGATTATCTTAATTAACTATTACAAGTTTTTTTTTTTTTCTCTCGTCATGTTTTAACTGTGAGAAATTTTAAAAGTAATTCCTAACCGTTATCTAACTGGAAAATTTAAAAAAAAAAAAAATCAACATTTTATAAGAACAAAAATGTTTATTTCTGTAAGACTCTCTCATTTATATTTCATGTCAGCAGAAAGTTTACTTTAAAAGAATATTATTTAGGTTCATCTTGTAAATCTTACTGAATGGCTAGGCTACAATAATATTTTAGAAGACTTTTTCCTAAGTCAGTTTAGGTAATTCTTTCATAGAGATTAAATCAAAATACTTGTTACACTATATTCTGTATTGGTATTTAGGCCGTTGCTTTATTTACATTTATGAAAACAACTATTATCATAATTTTTGTATGAAATTTATAGTCAAATATATTTTACATAATAATAATAATAATAATGGAAGAGAACGCTTAAGATAATTTAGATAAATTTGAGGATTGGATTTTTAATTATTCTCATTAAAAATTAGATCTTAATGTTATTTTTAAACTAAAGTAAAGGCTCCGTTCAATTGCTATTAAAAGTTTACTTACATAAGGTACTGTAATCTTTTATTTACTATAATACTTGTTTATTAAGACGTTTTTCTAAAATTTGTAATATTTTCTTTTATATTAATGAAATCATTCACGGATTTTTTTAAAAATCATTCCAATATAAATTGAACTGTGCAATATTTTTTTCTGCAATTTAAAGTTAAAAACGTAATTTCAAATAATACTTATCAGTTGGTTGTATATTTTCTAGAAATTTTTATACGCATATTTTGTGTTAAGAGATATTATAAATTCTAGATTTACAAGCTCAAACACTGGAAATATATTTAGTTCGGGGTTTAATTAAACATTTAATTCAATGGGTTTTACGTAATATTATATTTCAATTTAGAAAACTTTTAAAAGAAAATGTAAAAGCGTAACATAATGCTGACAAAAAAGCACCACAGCGGCGTTTAAAAATAATTAGTACAAAACTTTAAATAAACACCATGAAAGCAAGAACTCGCAACAATTGTTTTGGATCGAAATAAATTACGACCCTTCGTCAGACGAACAAAGTAGGCAGGAGAGCTGCAATGCAAACATGCGTTGCCACTTTGTTTGCATTGTAGCACTAGTGCCTGTTTTGTTCGCCTGACAAAGGATCTTGTTTTCTTTCGAACCGAAACAATTGTTGTGAGTTCTTTTTTTGATGATGTTTATTCAAAGTTTTGTAATAATTAATAATGTAGTAAGTATTTGCAAGATTTTATATAAAAAATAAATAAATAAATAAATAAGATATTTTTTTTTAAACACATGTTTAGAAAAGTGTCACAAGGTTTTTTTTTTTTTTTTTTTTTTCATTATTAATACCTAAATATCGAAATATCGAAATATAATTATTTTTATTGTATAAAAAAATCTCAACTTTAGATAAAAAATTCTACTTCCAATACTTTTTTTTTTTTTTTAAGTAGTTTCAAATGTTTTAGTTTGCGTTCTTGTCACGTATTTAGAAAAATTCTGTTCTTTTAAATAAGCATGAAAATGCAATGTTTTTCAAGGAAAAATTTGTCCACTATGCACATTTTGATTGTTTTTAAATCTGAACGGAAATTTACATTTACTGACAAAATTTAAAGTTGCAGCAATAAGAATAATTTGAAGAAAAATTTAACAATATATTTTAAGTTTAAAAAATATAGATTATTCTAAATCAAATATATGATAACTAGTCAATCCGCGACGGTCTAGCGCTTGATTTTAAATGTATATTTCCAAATTTATTTCTTTTTGCCAGCTCAAAATACTAAACACTGGTTTGCATAATATTTAAAATAAATGATTCCATATTCATATTCATATGTTTTAAAGTCCAAAGACCTCCAAGAAATTAAAAAACGACCTCGTAATCCTTTAATTCAATTTTGACAACATTTTTATTTTGGTATTTAACATAAACAATTTGTTGTGAACTAGTTTAATTTTACATATTTGATTTATTAATTTCCCTTTACGTATTAAAATTTATTATTTGAATCAATGAAGGAATCTTCCAAAACCCTGTAAATCGTGATTAAATTTTATTTTCTTTATCTCAAAGTATTTTTGTGTTAAGATTTAAGTTTTTCCGTTAAATGGAATTTTTACCTGTAGTGCGTCATAAAGTCCTTCACACGTGGCGCTCGCTCACAAAAAAAACTGCAACGTTATAATGTTTATATTTGTGTTACATGGGAAAATGTTTGCATTCTATAGTGAAATGTCTGTATTTTTAGGGAAATGTTTATATCCTGTGGAGAAATTCGCAGAAAAAGGGAGAATCAAAAATCACGTGGTGATGGAAACAATCGACAACTTAAGCCTCGAACTAAAAAAGTGGATACGGTCAATTATCCCTTTTCGTTATTTTATTCAGTTTAAATGCACTCATGGAAACCATATTATTTATAAAGAAAAAACAGTCTTTCTTTGTTTATTTAGTGTTAGTTTTCTCTAAGATGAAAATCGTCTGCATGTATTATGGTAGATAAATTTACTAAATAATAGTTTTAATAAATTATTTATATGAGCGAATTTGTATAGGAAAATATAGAAGAAAGCCTTGTGGTGGCCACAACACACTAGTTTCAAGTGGTAGAACATGTAACAAACTTACATGCTGTATTTTATTTCTAAAACTTATTTGTCGAAGAATTACGACTCTTCCTTTGATAAAGTATTCTAATTATGAAAACAAAATAAAATCCTGTAACTGATTTTCAGAAAAATGGAATGCATATCAACACACTTATTACTTATTTTGCCAATGTTTTCAGAAGAGATCATGCATTTATTCATTGTTTTGGTGAAAATAAGCTATTAATGTGTAAATAAAGTATGTGTATGTACAGTTGCTACATATATTTCTATGCTACCTATTTCTTAAATTAAACTTGTTAGCACAATTCTACTTCAAAGTTTGTTGCGAAATGCAGCCGTAAAATGCTCTTAATAGAGCTATTTTTTATTACAAAACATTGAATAAACACCACAAAATGCAATAAACTCGCAATAATTGTTTTGGGTACGACTTTTCGTCAGGCGAACAAAGTAGACCCGAGTGCTGCAATCAAAGCTCGCTTTGATTTCAGCCCATGATATAAAAAATTTTGTCCCGATATAAAATTTTCCAGTTAATATAATATTCATCATATCCTGATAAGACCATGCACAAAATTTTCATATTCTACCATAAAATTCCTAAAGATAGATTTAAGCGAGTTTGTTGATGAATTAGGTTCAAGTTTAAAAGTATATTTATTAAAGTTATCATCGTTTTCCCTTTTAATCTGGGTATTATCCCTTTAACGAAATTTTCTGATAATATTTATTCGAATTTATGCCCAGACATTTAAAATTGGTTTAAATCTTTTTTTTTTCTGTTGCTGTTGTTGTTGTATTATTGTGTATGACACAATGCAAATATTTTGTAGTTCAATAAATTCAATATTATAAGGATACCATTTATTTCATCAAGACTTTTTTATATGGCATAGTAGGAAAATTTAAATTGGTAATTTTTCAAACAGAATAACTTATTTTTTAATTGGTTGTTTGTACAATTCTGCGTCATTTTTGTATAAATCTTCAATTTATAATTATGTTTCTCATCAATATTAAAGTAATTAAAAATGAATTACATTTTTAGTATAGAATGTATATATTTCATGACGTTCTTACATAACGATTTTTATCATTATTATTATTATTATTATTATTATTATTATTATTATTATTACTGTAAAATTAATTTAAAAGAAAACAAAAGTAGAACGTTTGCACCAATATTTTAAATTTAATATGACATACCTAGACATAATGTATTTACAATTTATTAAATTGAACATTATTGGAATGGGATAAAACAAATTACAGCATCTTTAGAAATTTGTAAAATTTAAACTTGCTTTACTGAACTTATTGAGGTATTAATGAATTTCGTAGACACTGATTAACCATGAACAGACCAATGAATTTCCTATATATACTTGAAATGAGAAACATAGTCATCTGTAAATATTTCATCGAAATAACGTTAAAGCGTTATTTCCGTACACTTAAATTTTCCTCCAATTCTGTGCTTTCGTTGTACTAGCAACAATATTTGTTCCAAAGAATTTATGTTCGGAAATTGCTATGAGAATCACTTTAAATTCCCTTTAATCACACAAAATTAAGCATTTCATCTGATTATATGCACGAATGAGTACAATCCTCGGTTTAATATGGTATAAATAAATATCGCCGTACAATCTCAAATTTTGCGCTTGATAAAGATTCTGTTTGTGTTATTTACTGTTGAAATTTCAATTTCGACCAAAGCAAATATATATTTCGTTTCAATAATATATTTCAAAGCAAATCTGATGATGTATTACTAGTTTCAATATTAAAATGCTTATTTAGTTTGCTGATGCGTACTTTAATGTATTATAAAGTAATAATAATCAAAAATCAACTACTTCTCCACATTAAGCACGTATATTTCAAGTGGCTTTATGCTATTTCTAACATAAATAAAAGCTGTGAATAAGATTTTTACAACAGAAAAGATCTCACTGAATTGAATTAATTTTTGAAATATAAAAATCTGGAGTGACTCCACTCGACTTTCTGAAAATTAAGTAATTAATGGTTGTTTAAATAAATTAAAGTAAGATAATTTTGTAAACAAACAGCTCAATCGAATAATGTGTTTAATGTTATTGCACTTCAAATAATTTGAGCCCATACTTCATAATGATAAAGAATTTTTTGTGGTGTCCCTGTAAAAACCTACAAGTGTGTGATTTACCAAAATCTAATGCAGTTAGTGCAATGATGGCCCATAATACTTATATAAAATTTCAACTGAATCGGATAGTGCAATCGTGCATTTAGATGCTATCGCACTTTAAATAATTTCAGCCGATAGGCCCTAATGATAAAGAGTTTTCTGTTGGGTCGCAGTAAAAAAAAAAAAAAAAAAACTATAAATGATAGATTTACCCGAATCTGTAAATTTCGCACGATGGTGACCTATAACACGTATATAAATTTTCAGTTAATTTTAATAACGATTCATTAAATAATTTCAGCATATAGGCCATAATGGAAAAGGATTTTGTGTTGTGTCCCGGTAAAAAAAAAAAAAAAAAAAACTGAAAATGATAGATTCACCAGAATCTACAAATTTCATACGACGCCTGAAACACGTATAGAATTAACAGTGTAGAATTAAGTATAGTATTTATATACCTGTAACATGTATGTAAATTTACAGTTAATTTGAATAAGGAGCTTATTAAAGAATTTGAGCCCATAAGTCATAATTATAAAGAATTATTCTTTGTGTCTCTGTAAAAAGAACTATAAGTTGCCAAAATTAATACATTTTGTGATACAGTGGTGACCTATAACATGCGTATCAGCACTGAGCTCATTCTAATAAAGCGTTTAGACGCTATAGGGTTCTTTCTCACTCATAAATGCACACATACACACACTCAAGCATACATCATAAAGAATGGTGTAAAATCGTAGACATCTCTAAAAGCACGTGTCAAAACCAAAGTTGGAGGTGTATAACTAGACATCATGAAAATTACAAATATAAATTTGCGACATTCTAGGACCACTCGTTTTTGAGCTACTATGCGAGATGTAAAATCCTTTTCGCAATTCATAATTACAATACTTTCCTTCTATACTATGTTATGAAAGTAAAAATGCGAATATAGGTATAATTATTTAAAAAAAAATATATATATATATTGACGAGTTTCTGTATTAATAACTATACAATCTATGAAATTTTTTTTCGATAAATTTTTGGTTCATTGCAATTTAGCAATTTAGACATAAGTTATTTCGTCCTAAAATAAATTTTTCGTTCGTTTAATGTTAATGGTAAATGATTTAGCTTATACATTTTTGGTTGATTATGGTATCAATGAATGCACGAGAATTTAGGTCTTACTTAGTTTTAAAAAGTCTTTATTAAGAGCTTTAACCAATATACTTCTGAAGTAATCTTTGCTGGATATAAATGTAGTCATGCCACAAATGTTATATAAAGAGAAAAATATGTATACGTATTCAAAAAATCATAATAGATGGAATTTCTGAAATTTCACATTAAATTAAATTCTAATAAAGCAGTTGAAATTATAAATTATGTATGTTAATATTTATAAAAATTCCAAAATATTTTTGTTGCATTACGGTTAAAATTAAGTATTATTTCAGCATATTTCAGAATGCATATACTGCTCTAAACAGAACGGTAATTACGATATAATTTCCATATGCTATAAAGTACATTTCTTCTAAGAATGGTGTTGGTGTATTTGATTATAATGATTTGTTTACAGCTCAAATATATATATATATATATATATTCGGGTTTAAAAGAGAAATTTTTGAAAATTCATTTCTATATGTATCATGCTGTTTTAATTTTTTTCAAGAAGGTTGAAAAGTATTTACGACATCAATTCTGTACTGATAAGTATAAAGGATTTAAGTCCAAAAATGTCGATTTTGAGTTAAGTACATAGTCAGACTCAGAAAAAAGTTCTCAATCGATTGGTATAAAAGATTTAAGTCTATGTCATTTAGTCTTTGAGAAAATCCATTGGTAAAAAAAGGTTCAAGTCAGAAATTTACCATTCATGTATGGTATAAAATATTTAATTCAATTTTTTCCCGTTATTAAATGAAGGTTGACAATGACTGAATGGTATAAAGGGTATAAGTCAACGAAATCCCTTTTTCCTAATCGATTCTTCTGATTTGTTTTTAATTAGTTTAACTTTATTTTTCGTTTCCTGAAAAATCAAGAATATGGACTTAAATCCTTTATACTTATCAGTACAGAATTAGTCTGACTGCCTTTTTCTGCACTCTCGTTTCAGTAAATAATTTTAAAATTCCTAGTAGATAAATATGTGTTATACAGGTTCAGTATATCATACATTTGATTTTAATAATATGCGTGACACTCACAGTACTTTTTCTGAATCTGCTTGTTTATAGAAATTGTTATATATATATCTATATTATATTTATGTCTGAGAGACTACTGACTCCCATAACTCCCATGCCTAATTCTAGTATATACCTATATTCATAAAACATATATGATTGTTATTAAATTAAAAATTTATTTGGAAATATTTAAAGAACTTTTAACCACATTGCACTAATAAACTTGTCGATCTTATTTAAACCTTTTAATAAGGCTCCCCATATGATCTTCAAATTATTGTACTACATTAGAACTTACTTCACTGTTTGAGTTACGCTGATACCAAACATCTAAAATAACCAATAAAAGCTTCATTTCCACATTGAGGGGACTTCAAAACGTGTAATGGTAGTAAAAAACCCAACCTAGAAATTTGAACTCTAAACATTATTTTATGTACCATATGATTATGAAAAAAATATTATAACTTTCATGCAATTTCCTTGCATAAGGTGTAAGTTGCTAACACATTTTAAAAATAAAACAAATTATAAACAAATGCATAATTTTTTAAATAATTTAAACTTGAAAGTGTCTGCAGTATAATTTCTTTATTTTATTTCTTTTTTCTGCTCTTTAAATTTCTTTATATTAAATTTCTTAAAGTTAAAAAAAAGTGCATCTTCAAATAAGCTGGTATATATATATATATATATATCGTAAAAAGAAAGAAATAAAAAAGATATAAAAGGATAACTTGCATAAACTGCATTAAATACTAGAAATCTAATCTTAAATATATTTATTTAAAGTAAATCTTTGTTACATTTCTTTAGCGAATATTTTTCAGAATGTAATATGAGCGATGATTTATTTGCAAAATTTTATTTTAAATAACTGGATTTTTTTTTTTTTTTTTATATATACAAACAACAATTTAGTACGAAGTTTGAGAAAATGAGAAAAAGCATTTCTTATAATGAAAGTCAAGTGAAAATAAAGTCAGGTTCTTGTTTATTTGATTAATCATTTTCAAAACAAGCATTTTCATCTTTATATGTAAAACACTCACTTTTAATGTAATATGGGATAATTTAGGGGATTATAAAGTTGATATAATACGTTTAAAACTTAACAAATAAAGTTCATTATCTAATCACATTATCTATACATTAATAGGCAAGCATGAAATTTGTGATACATTTTTAACATATTAATTATGGGAGTAGCGAGTTGAAAGTGGTATCATTTTCAAAAAATATGATAAGCAAGATTTGCAGAATACATTTTTACTTTCCGAACACTATAGTGAGGAAAGTATTGTAATCATGTCAAAAATCCGAATTCGAGATTTTGATGTTTCTATACGTTTCGAGGTCCAACGAGTCCGTTTACACTATTTTTACGATGATGTATGTATGTGTGTGTGTATGTATGTGTGTATGTATGTGTGTATGTATGTGTGTATGTCTGTGAGTGAACACGCTAGCGTCTAAACGCTTTGTTCGAATAAGCTGAAAGTTGGTACGTATATTGTAAGTCACCATAGTACGAACCCTATAGATTTTGGTGAATCTAGCACTTATAGTTTTTTTACAGGGACACAAAGAAAAATTCTTTATCATTATGGCCAAGGGACCAAAATCTTAAAAGTGCGATAGCATCTAAACGCCTTATTCAATTGAACAAAAACTTTATACACATATTATAGGTCACAGATACTCAATCTGTATAGATTTTGGAGAATCTAGCACTTATAGTTTTTGTACAGGGACACAAAGAAAAATTCTTTGCCAAATTTTTAAAAGTGTGATAGCGTCTAAACGCCTTATTAATCTCAGCAAAGAATTTGTACACATGTTATAGGTCACATTTAAACCAACTGTATAGATTTTGGTGAATCTAGCACTTACAGGTTTTTTACAGGGACACAAAGAAAAATTCTTTATCTTTATGGCCTATGAGACCAGCGATAGCATCTAAACGCCTTATTCAATTGAGCTGAAAATTTAAATGAATATTATAAATCACTGTTGCACTAACTATAAGCATTTTGGTGAATCTAGCATTTATAGATTTTTACAGGGACACAACGAAAAATTCTTTATCCTTATGATCTAAGGGCTCAAAGTTCAGTAGCGTAAAATAAAACCTCGTGTGATTTATGGAGAAAAATACTCAAACACTCTGTTATTGTTTTCTCTTTTTTGTTTGTTTATCAACTCCTCTTTCTTTATTTTTTCTACAAAACTGTTAGTTACTCAATGTTCGGAAAGTCGAGTGGAGACACTCCAGATTTTTTTTTTTTCTTACGATGTCAAGAAGGTATTTGAAAATACATTTATTTATTTTTTTCTCGCATTTTCACATTTTATACACATATTCTTTTATATTAAAAAATACCTAAAATAGAAAGTTGTTAAATCTGGCAATATCTTAAAACTCAAATAAAACCAACCATAGACACGGTAATTTGTATAGATGTAGCATCACTATAATCTCGACTACAGATTTTTTATTCTAAGAGAAAACAGCCATTAGAATGGTAGAAATTTCAGTGAATGAGTAGTAGATCTGAAGTTTATACTGTTGAAAATATATGCAAATTAAAAAAGAATTTGATTTATGAAAGTTCTAATTTTTTTTTAATTTTTTTAAGATCTAATTTCTTTTTTTCTTTTCTTGCATATATAATTATACAGAATTTTTCAAATGCAATAAAGTTTTAAATTCTAAAAATATTTATAACGTAAATAGGCATATAGTAAAAACTAGTTCGTATCATTATGCACTGTGAAAAAATATATTTACCGCCTTCATCTATAATGAATAAGTGGTCATTTTCTATACTAGATTTTATATATTATATATAGATATTATATAGCGATATTCTATATACATCCCTAAACTACACTCCTTCTCATATTTATAAGAACACTTTATGTTTTGAAATAACTAATGTAAAAATAATTGTGAACAAGATTATACTAAGTGCACTTAATATATCTAGTATTATAAAAACCAAAATTGCTATAGATTTTTAATATGAGACAAAATTAATAAAAAATATTGCAAAATATTTTTTTACTCCATGTTTTTAGATGTTCATAATTATAGGGACAATCAAGATTTTTTTCATTTTATTTAACTTACTAGCGGATAAATTACAGTTGACATGCGAATTTGTTAACTACTGGGCTAAATTAATTCATATATAAGCCTTCAATTTTTCTTGGACGGACATTACTGATAATTCCTCGGAAAAAAGAACGTTCATGTAGTGAAGTATGATAAATGTGTTTTCTAAGTGGAAGGATAATTTCAATCCGCCGAATTTCTAATGAAATTCGAAGATTTAAAATTGCTGAAGGAAATGAGATCAAACGTTGAACTGCTGGTTCGATAGGAGAGAGATCTGACGCAAAATCAGAGTTGTTTTACAGAAATCGAAGACTCATAATTCCTCTTACTGTTCTACTCCTAATGACTGCTGCGGAATTTGCTCGTAATTTTTAACGAAAGATTAAGTCCACATTTATGCATGTTTAAAATAATTAATAATATGTTAAAATGAATAAAAACCTGTAATAATCAATAAGCATTTAATGGGGGAAAGGACCTCTGTGTTAAATTTGAATAAAGACAATATTAAATGGTAAAATGTTGCATTTTCGGATGAAAAAAATTTCATTCCTGACTAACCAAATGGTTTTAACAGTTACTGGCACGATCTGAAGATAGCGAAAGACAGAGAAGATTTTTTAAAGGCAGACATGAATCGGGCATTTTAACTGTGGATCTATGGTGCTCAGGGGAGCTGTTTCTAGTGAAGACAGAATGAATTTAGTAATTTTTTCTATTGTTAGGAACATCAAGAGAATATCCGCAAATTTTGAACGTGGAATTCTCTGATTTTTGTTAGATTTTAGGGGGGGGGAGGGGGGGTGTAATAATATTTTTTTCAACAAGACTTACATTTTTGCTCTACATCTAGAGCAATAGAAAATAGTTTAAAGTATATTGCCTTCCGTATTATTGCCTTTCTCGTGGCCTAAAAGTTGAAAAAACCTTAACCTATCATATTAGAAAAGTGCATGCAAGTGGAAAGCAATTTTAAATGGTTTAAATGTATTCAGTATATCACCTATGCTGTATGAAATGGTGTTGAAACTGAATATTAAAAAATAAATGTATATATATATATATATATATATATATACCAGAGAGAATGTCTGACTGTTTCACCCTAAAAAGAGACCCCAGAAAATATAAATTTAAATAATAACTGAAAAAAAAATCTGGAGTGACTCCACTCGACTTTCCGAACATTGAGTAATTAACAGTTTTGTAGATAAAGTAAAGAAAGAGTAGTTGTTAAACAAACAAAAGAGAGAAAACCATAATAGAGTGTTTGAGTATTTTTCTCCATCTATTACACGTTGTATTATTTAACGCTACTGAACTTTGAGCCCATAGATCATAATGACAAAGAAATTTTCGTTGTGTCCCTGTAAAAACTTATAAATGCTACATTCACCAAAATGCTTATAGTTAGTGCAACAGTGATTTATAATACTCATATAAATTTTCAGCTCAATTCAATAAGGCGTTTAGATGCTATCGTAATTTTAAAAATTTAGTCTCATAGGCCATAATGATAAAGAATTTTTCTTTGTGTCCCTGTAAAAAAAACTGTAAGTGCTAGATTCACCAAAATCTATACAGTTAGTTCAACTGTGATCTATAACATGTGTACAATTTTTTTGCTCGGATTAATAAGGCGTTTAGACACTATCACATTTTTAAAAATTTGGCCCCATAGGCATAATGATAAAGAATTTTTCTTTGTGTCCCTGTAAAAAAACTATAAGTGCTAGATTCTCCAAAATCTATACAGATTGAGTATTTGTGATCTATAATATGTGGATAAAATTTTTGCTCAATTGAATAAGGCGTTTAGATGCTATCGCACTTTTAAGATTTTGCTCCCATAGGCCATAATGATAAAGAATTTTTCTTTGTGTCCCTGTAAAAAAACTATAAGTGCTAGATTCACCAAAATCTATAGGGTTCGTACTATGGTGACTTACAATATGCGTACCAACTTTCAGGTTAATCGAACGAAGCGTTTAGACGCTAGCGTGTTCACCCACAGACATACACACATACACACATACATACACACATACACACACACATACATACATCATCGTAAAAATAGTGAAAACGGACTCAGGGGACCTCAAAACGTATAGAAACATCAAAATCTCGAATTCGGATTTTTGACATGATTACAATACTTTCCTCACTATAGTGTTCGGAAAGTAAAAAAATTACTAAGATTCGAGCTGTCCTTATAATTGTGACACCTGAAAAATCATCTTTTTGACTGTATTTAAAGTTTTTCTTTTTGACTGTATTTAAAGTTTTTTAAGATAGAAAAGCGATAAAACTTTTTAAATATATTCTATTAATGAAATTCAAATTAATAAAAAATTTATTTGTTTAAATAATAGTGTTCAGTGTTTAGTTAATATAGAAAAACAGGTGTCCTTATAATTATGAGAACCAGTGTAGAAATTTAGATTTCCGAGCTATGCATATAAGGCACGCCAGCAAGCTCAATAGACAAAATGATTGAGAAATTCTGGTCTATACATTTCTAGATGGTGAAACAATATTCTGAACATTCTGAATCCTTTGTACATTACGAGAAATTCTCGCTTCTAGAATTGAGTTATAAACCACGAATTGTAGTTGCTAAAACTTGCCTCTTGTATTCGCATTTATTTGCAGTGATTTTTAAATAAGTTTGACCTCGATAATATAAGCAAACTCTGTAGAACTCTAATAGGGGTTTCTAGAACTGCCTTTCAAAACCGACTTAAAGATAATTGAAGGTATTACAAGTGGAGTGTGGATCAAGAGAATAGTGTCTTTTCCTGTTACATGTTCATCATGAAGTAAATCCAAATGGCTGGTAATAAAATCTTGTTGCATTACTTTACATACTTTAAAAACAAGATACAATGTGGTTGGATTTTGGCTATGTAATATGTACATGTATTTTTGAAACAGCATCAAGAAAAATTCAATTCTAACTTTTATTAAGTAAATAATTTCGTCAACTAAGGGTGAGTGAACAAGCAGACGAAGAAAATTTTTGTTAGACGCATAATTTTGAAGCAATGATATACGTGAATTTAGTGCAATAGCATGTGTGTTCTCAAAATAAAATAAAATAAAAAATAAATAAATAACAGATTTTATGGGAGCAACTCGAATTTACATACGTTGAGAGGACAGGGGTAAGGAAAATTGTCAAAATAGTTGAAAATTAAAGTATCCAGATAGTTATTATAAAGCATACGAAGTTATGCAATGTTTTAAATCATATTATTCTGCTGTTCCTCAACCATTATTTAAAAGCCTTTACAAAAATTTAAGCTTCATTTATTATTTTTTCCCCTTGGATTCCATAATTGCGAAATAACCAGTTATTTGTAATGCTCAAAGCGAATTTGATTTCATCCAATGCTTTTAAAAATTTCTATGGCTGTTAATCCGTGCATTTGTCACAAAACTGAGTATTCACGTTGAAATTATAAAATTATTAACTTTCTTAAAAACTCTCAAATTCAATCGCAAGACAAAAATTCATAAAAGAAATTCTGTAACTGAGATATATAAAATTAAATACACTCATGGGTTCAATGAAATACGGTCATCATTCGATTTATCAAAAGTGTTTCACAGAAAGAGTACTTGACGGGTATTACATGCCAAAATTTAATTAATGAAAATATGTTTCATAATTCAAGTAATTATAACAATTTATAGAATTTATATGCCTGATTATGAAATTTTTTGGGTTCAAAAAATTTATGTTTATACACATAGGTTTTCGAATACTAAATAACATTCAGTTTACTGAAAACATACATATAAATACATAAAAGCCAAATTTTCCCAAAATTAAAATATTTGTTTTTTTATATGCCAAAATAAATAAATAAATAAATAAATAAAAATAAATAAATAAGAGATTTCAGATGGCAAAATTTTATATTGCAGAAAGAAATAAATGCTTTATCGTTAACTTATAAAAAAAAGAACAACTGATTGTTTTCATTAAAATGGATATATAAAATCTTAATTTAATTAGATTATATAACAAAACTTCCTATCAGAAAGTACAAATTTAAATTTTACAAAGCACAAGCTTTGTTACTTGAAATGTGCTTTATTGAAAATAAAATAAAATAAAATAAATAAATAAAATTTGAAATTGTAACTTCTAAACTTTCATTAAATTATTTATTTTAATTTATAATTGTTGCCAAAAAAATTAAACTTTAATTTTAAATCTACTTTTTAAGATAGCACGTGATCATGTTTTATATAAAAATTAAATCATTAAATTCATTTTTTCACTTATTTTTATTTCATATTGCTCGCGCACTTTTTATTTCCTGTTTGAAAATTACAAAAAAAAAAAAAAAACTTTTTCGATATCCGCGTTTGTAATGATCGATAGATGGCGCTCTCTGAACACTGCAGTTGTTAGTAAATATAACAGCCACGTATAATTATTATTCTTTCTCCGCCATTTCATCATGGAAAGTCGATTGCATAATATGAGGATATGCAGTGGTGTGATAATTTCACCTTAGCCCACCAGAGGGCGAGCATTTCATTACAATCGCGGATAGTTTGTAACGATACTGATTATTATTAATTTTCTTTTCTTTTTCTTTTAAAAAAATGATTTTGATGAAATTCTGGGAAAAGCAGAATTTAGTTTAGGACGGAGGACTATTGTATTTTTTTTTTTTTTTTTTTTAATTATAACATCGTTTTCAAATTATTCAATTATATTTTCGATAAATTTTAGATTTCGATAAATGTCAAACTATCGAAAAATGATTTTGACAAATGTCCAACTATCAAAAAATGACACCGGAAAAATCCCAGATTGAGACTAAAACTCCTCAGTCCTAAAAAAAAAACTCACTTCATTGAAATATTTGTTTAATTACATTATATAGCATAAAAATAAAGAATAAAACTCACATTATTAACCATAGCTTCAGTTTTTTTAAAAGCTTTAAAAAAACTCTCTTTGCTATATATTTCTCCCATTCTAAAAGTTATATTCGAAAAAAATTTTAATTTATTTTTCGCTCTTTTTATTGATCTTCCTCATCTTAACATTATACAAATTCCCAAGAGTAGATACACTTACCGATGCATGAAATGGTATAATCAAATACAACACTATAAGAAACCATTTTTTTTTTCTTTTTTATCTGAAAAACAATTGCATTGTCATAAAGTCTAAAATACTTACTCTCCATTTACATATCGATTTAAATGCTATATCTTAGGCATTCAATCTCCATTTATTTATCGATTTAAATTCTATCCATTGTCTCTTAAAGTGTCAATACATGCAAAAAAAAAAAAAAGAGGAATAAATAGAAATCGAATTATTCAAACTTGCATCAGAATTTACTTTTCCAAATGCACAGCAAATGCAAATTTATTTTTCCACTCTCTAACGTTAAAAATCTCCTTTTCGATTTTAAATGTACGCAAGCAAGCATGCATAGCCACACCAAAAATACAATATTCTTTATTCTAGAATCTCAAATGAATTCAGTGGAACAAGAAACATGAGAGACGATGCTATAAGTTGAATATTTTTGGAAGTTTGAAATTTATTGTCGATTTTAGATAAATTTTTTCTGGATTTAAAATGTATTTTTAGTTTACATAAAATCGATAAAAAGAACTTTAAGTTAAATTTTAATCTTTAATTTTTGAATAGCATTAATAAGTAAGAAATCAGAGAATTGAGGTTTTCATAATGAAATTCAATCATGAGCATAATATTAAAAAAAAGGAAAAATAACACCATAAATTACAAAAACACGCGACTATTCTTTTGAATGGAAATAATTAATCTCAACCATTTATCAAGACGTTAAATTTTGTTCTATAATCTAAAATAAAATGGAAAAAAAAAAAAAAAAAAAAAAAAAAAACAGTTTTCAGAAAATTAATGAAGATTTGTTAAAGAAAGAAAGAAAGAAAAAAAAAAAGAAAAAAAAAAAAAGACGTTTTATATAGTGTATATTCTTAAGAATAATTTATTTGTAATAACTTAAAACATTATTGGTAATGCTATATGGAATTTGTAAGAATTTTAAGTACATTTTCTACTGTCCATCAAATCAAGAGAATATTTGGTAAATAAAATTTTTTTGATTAATATTCCAATTATAGTAGTAAGTAGAAGTTGTTGTTTTGAACTTTGTTAGTAATTGAAATGTAGTCAATTTCGAAGTATGAACTGAAGATTTAATTTTTCTTTTTATTTATTTATTTATTTATTTATTTATTGATAAAACTGCTCGATTTTAAACAATTGATTTGTTCTACTCATTCTCAGCGCCGTAGGAGAAAAACTTTTACGAAGGTGGAAATCCGATTGGCGGTCACTAACTTTAACTATAATAAAGCTCGAGAATTAGACAGCATAGATTTTATTATCCTAAAACTAGTAAACTTAACAATACCCAATATAGTTGGAGTCGTCAGCTCCTACCTCTCCAACAAATCCATAATGATAAATTCGGGTTCAGGATCCTCTGACCACAAGCACAAAGACGGCTGCCCTCAAGGCGCATGCCTTGGTCCAAATCTCTGGTCAATTATTGCTAATAATATCCTAGATCACCTGTCATCTAAAGGGTTTGAGATCTTTGATTTTGCTAACGATTTCTTTATTGTAAATTATCTGTAAAAAAAGACTGTGGTTATAAAACACACGTGTAATAAATAGTTGTATTACAAGACACTTTGGAAACATTTATTTAAAATTATTAAATTTATATTATCGGGGCTGATATTTGGCACATCACAAAACTATAAGAAACTTGTAAGAAAACAAAAATATTTAATTATCTGATTTTAAAAGGAAATGTCAAATTTTTGTCAGAATTGCTGCATCTTTAAAGTTTATTAGATTTGATATTGTATAATATTAATGGCTTCTGCTATAGTTAATTCTTGTAGATATTGGTCTTCTTTTGTTATATTGGTAAAAAAAAAAAAAAAAAATCTCTTGCTAAGCGAATTCAAGAACATATCCGTAACATCAAAGAAGAAAAGTGCTCAACATTAGTAGATTTCGTATATATTAACTCAGATGTGGTACCTATATGGAATAAAGGCAAAATTATCGCAGCTGCACCTAATCTACCAGAATTAACTGCAGCATAAGCCATTAATGTTTTACAATGTTCAAATGTAATAAACTTTAAAGATGCAGCAATTCTGCCAAAAAGTTGGCATATCCTTCTAAAATAATACAAATAATATTTTTGTTTTCTTACAAGATTCTTATAGTTTTGGGATGTGCCATATACAAGCCCCGAGAATATCACCTCTACAATACAAACACTTGTATCCTCTAGAGTTCAACCTCAAGTACTCTGCTCCATAACTCAGCATCTTATTCCTCTGAATTCAACTAAGTTCTTCGCCACCACCTTGGTGACCTTGCAAGATTTCACCCTACTAATTATAATAGTTTCTGTTACAAGTCCTTATTCTACAAGTAAAATACTCCATAACTTAGCATATACATACAGTTTCTACACAATCGCCTTGGTAACCCTGCAAGTTTTGACCCTCATCTTTTCCAGGTTTCTTACTTCAAAGTTCATCTTCGCATCTCACGCATATGGATTTTAGTTTGACAGCATCACTTTTCTGACCCTAAAAGACCTTATATTTCCAATAGCTCCTGCAAATTTATTCATATATTTTCCTGTCAATAGACTGCTCACCTAGAATTATATCTCAAGTTTGCGCAACTTTGATTGTAACTACCATTTAAGTATTTAAACTGCATAGAAGAAACACTGTTTGTCATGCCTGAAGATGTTTTATAATTAAAGCGAAAAGATTTGAATTGTTTGTACATAATTTTTAAAATGATTTTAATTAAATTTAATAATTTTAAATACATATTTCCAAAGCGTATTTTAATACAATGATTTCCTTATTGTTCTCTTGGGAAGAACATAAAAGGACTTGGAATCACTTGCATATGATGCCTTAACAAATTTCAGCCAGATAATTACACCATTTAACCTGATACTCTCAGTTTCAAAATCTTAGGTTCTTACCCTCACTTTTCTGATGTTACTTAAAATATAACCAATTATCTGGATCAACGGCATCAGTATGTCTCCCATGTTCAC